>PVJI01008022.1:0-73864 GCA_004026765.1 Micronycteris hirsuta
TAAATGCAAATGAATTTGGAGTTTTGGAGATTATTGTTGTTTTCATAGCGGTTAGATTGCAGTGTATTTTACGGGAATGGAAAGTGAGTAAAGAGATACAAGTAGTCCAAACATTCTTTTTGTATGTGGTTTTTTGTGTGTTTTTGAAAAGTTTAATCCACACGATAGAATACATGAATTCACTCTTAGTTGATTTCATATTTAAAGGTTCATGAAGAGTAGATATGAATATACCAAATTATAAATTTGTTCTTAAGTTTGAATTTGAATAAATTTTATTTTCAGGATACACATATTACACAAAAAGAGGGATTGGTAAAGAGAACAATGACTCATACTTTATTCTAGAATATTGTCGAAGATGAGGATGATGACTTGAAATAAACCAACTACAAGATAAGACTGACGTGACTTTTTTTGACTTGATCTTGATTCATCTTAATTTTTTAAGTATATTTTTGATTTTGCTATTACAGTTGTCCCGATTTTTTTCTCCCCTCTATCCCCTCTCTGCCATGAACCACCCACTCTTCAGCATCCCCCCTCCCCCTTAGTTCAAGTCCATGGGTTGTACATATAATTCCTTTGGCTTCTCTATTTCCTGCACTGTTCTTGCAGGCTGTTCTCTACCCTGTCTATTTTGCACCTACCATTTATGCTTCTTATTCCTTGTACCTTCCCCTAACTCCTCCTCTCCCTCCCCATTGATAACCTTCAATGTGATCTTTATTTCTGTTATTCTGTTCCTGTTCTAGTTGTTTGCTTAGTTTTTGTTTTTGTTTTTTAGGTTCTGTTGTTGGTAGTTATGAGTTTGTTGTCATTTTATTATTCACTGTTTTTTATCTTCTTGTATTTTTTAAATAAGTCCCTTTAACATTTCATATAATAAGGCCTTGGTGATGATGAACTCCTTTAACTTGACCTTATCTGGGAAGCACTTTATCTGCCCTTCCATTCTAAAGGATATCTTTGCTGGATAGAGTAATCTTGGATGTAGATCTTTGCCTTTCATGACTTTGAATATTTCTTTCCAGTCCCTTCTTGTCTATAAGACTTCTTTTGAGAAATCAGCTGATAGCTTGATGGGAACTCCTTTGTAGGTAACTGTCGCCTTTTCTCTTGCTACGTTTACGATTCTCTCCTGATCTTTAATCTTGGGTTATTTAATTATGATGTGCCTCGGTGTGTGCTTCCTTGGGTCCAACTTCTTTGGGACTCTCTGAGCTTCCTGGAAGTCCATTTCCTTTGCCAGATAGGGGAAATTCTTCTTCTTTATATTTTCAAATAAGTTTTCAATTTCTTGGCCTTCCTCTTCTCTTTTTGGCACCCCTATGATTCGAATGTGGGAATGTTTAGTTGTCCCAGAGATTCCTAAGCTTCTCCTCATTTTTTGTGAATTCTTGTTTCTTCATTCTGTTGTGGTTGAATGTTTATCTCTTCCTTCTGCTCCAAACTATTGAGTCCCAACTTCCTTCCCTTCACTTTTGGTTCCCCGATACTTTTCTTTATGTCACTTTGTGTAGCTTTCATTTCCTCCTTCATTTTGAAACCTGGCTCAATGAATGTTGTGAACATCCTGATTACCAGTGTTTTGAACTCTGCATCACATAAGCTGTCTATCTCCTCATTGCTTAGCTCTTTTTCTGGAGTCTTGATGTGTTCTTTCACTTGGGCCATATTTCTTTGTCTCAGTGCACCTGCTATGTTGTAAGGAGCAGAGCCTTAGGTATTTACCAGGGCAGGGAAACCCATGTTGCTGTGCTGTGATGCTGTCTGTGGGGGAAGGGTCAGAGTGGGAACAATGCTGCTGACGCACTCTGCTCTAGCCCCACTTTCCAACAAACTCTCCTGTGAGACTGAGAATTTCTCCAGTCTTCGCAACCCCCATAGTATTTTACCACTAGAGGTTTTGAGTCTCTAGTTTCCTGGTGAGCCAACGCCTCCTTGCCTGCAAGGTCCACCACCTTGCCACAGGTCCTCTCTGCCTGCCCAGCTGCCTATCCATCCTACAGGTCTGGATGAATGTTTCTTTAACTCCTTGTTTGTTGGAGTTCCATGCAGTTTGATTTTCTGGCAGTTCTGGTGGTTTATTATTTTTAAATTGGTTGCTATCCTTTTGGCTGTACAAGGAGGCAAAGCATTTCTACCTATGTTTCCACCTTGGCCAGAACTCTCTGATTCATTGCATTTTTATAGAAATGGGAAAAAAATAGTGAAAAAAAAGCATGTATTATGCTCAAGGTTTTACAGATTATTTTCTCACCCAAATAGTAATAAGTACATTCATGGAACAGTAGTAAGACTGTTCACAGGTAATGACCTATTCTGCAGCTCACCTGCATTAGTTAGGTTATGGCAGGAAACTAAAAACATACTCAAAAAGAGTATCTGTGAAGATGACCTGTAGAAGAAACTATTTTACAAAGGCTTCAACACAAGTGAAAGAAAGCAATTAAAAGTGGCATAGCATCCAAAGGTTTGTAATAGTGAAAAGAAGGCCCAGGCCTCAGTAAGTAAGGAGAGGGAATATTCACTAGAACCCAAGCAGTCATGTAACTGCAGGAAAAGGACAGGACAGGAGCTGTGTCTTGAAGAGAAGAATAGCGATAGCCAACCAGAATAAAGACTGACAGGAAGGGAAGAGGAGAATAAATATCTCAAACTTATTGTCCTCCTAATCTCTAATATCTGGCCTTTTCTCCCACTTTATAAACTCAACATAAGACAAGGGAAACCAGTTGAGATGGCTATAAAAGTCGGCCTTCCCTAACACAGAGAAGGGTAGAGAAGTGGCAAACAGGTATCTTTAGCACATCCTTCAGGGAGAAAAGAAATGTTTTCCTTCAGCAAGTTGCTCAGACACTGCATTTTTTTCAAGCAGCAATGAAATGAATCCCCCACCCCAACCTCAGATATTTTTGTTTTTTGTTTTTTTTCTCTCACTGTTCGGAAGGCTCACATGCAATGCTAGTACCATAGCCACTCCTATTTTGTTTGTTTGTTTGTTTGTTTCTTTGATAGCATCCAACCTCCTTTCCTTTGCTGAAGGAATTTGCCATAGTTACTGCCTCTGTGGTGAAGTAGGGAAAGGATCCTCCTGTCACTGACTATGAAAGCCAGAGGGGCAGCCTTTCCTCTTGTAGCCCTCTGCCCACCAAGACGAGTCTCTGGATCTATAACTGTTGAATGGAGATGTATCCTACCAATATTCTGAACTTGGAGGAAGTAAGCAATATTAACTAGGGAGGTAGGATTTATTCTAAAAAGAGAGGAATAAAAGAAAGAAAGCTCTGCTCATTTCCTTAACAGCAGTAATAGCTGCCTAGTCAGGCTATTCTTGCTAAAAACACTTAGAGTACTTCTCTGTACTTTATCTACTGGGAAACCATTAATTCAATTCATTCCCCTAACCTAGACTTCCAGCTTCTTGACAATTACAGAAACTCCAAAAACCCTTCCAATAAATGCTCTTGTTGGCTTCTGTTATAAGTACTCAAGAGCACCCTAAAGTACATAGCTCCTGTTTGCATCACTGAGTTGCCAGTTGGACGGTAACATCTTTCCCCATGGAGTAGGTGGGGTTATGCCTTTGCACGCAGGACCTGGGCCTGTTCCTACTTGTCCTGACCTCCTTACCTAGGCACTCAGTGCCTCAGCTCGTCCTCCCTTCGCCCTCACTCTGTCCTCATCCAGAGCCTCTCCCCCATCTCTACCTATCTTCTTTTTTTATTTGTAGTATTTTTCTATTTCAATACTCATCTTTGGAGATATTTTCACTCCCAACATTTCAATTCCAATATTTGAATTCAGATAAATGTGCACAACTGATAGAAGCTTGACATGATAATCAATAGATTTTTGGTATCAAAGGCCATCTGCTAGTTGAGATATTTGGGGAACAGAAATACCATCCTGGAAGACTTGAAAATCTCAGCAGCTTGATGACTGACTAGTCTGCTTAAAATTTTTAATGCAATGGAAAGAGGGAAAATAACATTTTATACTTGTCTACCATAAGTCACCTGCACTGTGCTGGCCACTTTTTGAAATTATCTCCTTTCATTCTTACAATTAGAGAGTTCAGGTAACTTCTCCGAGTCACGGCTATTTAGTGACAGAGATGGGATTTCAACCTGTCAGTCCCAGCCTCAGCTCTAGCCACACTACCACCCAGCCTGAAAATGACAGCTACCACTTTAAAGATCCTGACATATGAGTGTGAAAAAAATTTGTGGCAGTCATCAGTTCAGTCACAAAAGTACAAGAGACTACATGGCACCTCAAATTTCAAGATGAATTTTTGACAGCACAAAAGGAACTTTATTAAGAAGTCATGAATTCTGTTGGGTTATGCTTAAAACATCTACTAGAAAACCATTTCTTAAAATACCATTTTATGTGCTATGGCATTGTTGGAAAGGAAATTGTATAATTTGCTCATGTGTCATTCAGTCTGCTTATGTACTATTAATGATAATCAAAATATATGACATGTAATAATGTCCTGATAACACTTAAATCAACCTGATTATACTGAATACCTAATAAACAGTAACTACAGAGTTCTTTAATATGTTTCTTGCTGAACTACTGCCAATCTATAAAGTATTTGAATTCCCAACCACAATGGATGTGTATTCAATTGTAAAATCAAAATAGAGAAAATTAAAACACAGCTTTGATCGAATAGACTGTTAACATTAAAGAAAAATAACTGAAAATCATATTTTGAATGTTAATTTTAAGGAATTAATTTTATTTTGTGAAAAGAGTAGATATGAATATACCAAATTATAAATTTGTGAGCTTCTTTAGTGTAACTGAACTCTTTTTGGTAATCGGATTTCATAGGTGTGACTGGAAGCAGCTGCAAAAGCAAATCAAGAGCTCAGGAAGATATTAATGGCATTCTGAAATTCCTTATTCCCAAGAGGAGAGAAAAAACTTTAAACTTAATACTTGAAAGAATACACATTTTACATGTTTCTTTTATTAGTGATGAGAGTTGCTTATTAATCAATGTTTAACAATGTAATTACAGCTGTTTTAGTCTCACCAGATAACACAGAAATAAATGACCTGCAACTAGTGAAGTGTGCAGATAGGGTAATGAATTCTTTCCATCAGCACATTAATTTATTAGTAATAAACAAAGACTGTGATGAATTAGCAGAATTGTAGAGTTTCTGAATATTGAAATCAAATTTCCAGATGAAAGCATTTAATCATTCCGTTTCCCTTCATTTATTTGTCTTCATGTCTAATAATAGGTTGGGATTTACCTTTTTGGACTTCATTAAATAGTTCATCTAAAGCTCATCTTTTCTACTATTTAGAAGTTAACATTGCTCCAACTTTTATTATTATATGTAAGTTTTACCTAATACTAAAAGCATCATAACTTAGATTTCAACTAATTGAATTATTATGTTTGGAAGATCTCCTTATTACAATTCAACAAAGCACTATTTGGTTAGACCTGTTTTTACAAAACTGGCTTTAACTATGTGGAATTCTATTGGAAGATTTCAGCTAGCTGAAAGTAGAAAGACAAAAATGAATGCACATTATCATCACTAAAATCTTACAGTGAAGGGAAGTTACAAGTCACACACACCCTAAAGTAACATTGTACAATGTTTGTCAGTTTATAAACACTGTTTTAATTCTAGCCTTCTTTTGAACTTCAGTAGCATACAATAGCTCAAATATGGATTTTACCTGGTGGCATACATTGCAATAAATGGTCCTTCCTTTACCGCCAGTTTGGAGGCTGAGGGAGTGGGAGGAGAGCAATCTAAATCTGAATTACTAAGTTAAAAATGCAATGTTGCTTTAAAAGAAAAGACTTAGCAGCATGAGCTACTTAATGTTTTCGTAAATGATATAAGAAAATCAAGAAGTTATTGCACTTAAATCTTATACATATTCTGTTGAACTGTGCTTTAAGATGTGGATTCTATAACAAGAGGAAGGTGTGGTATGAATCCTTTTAAGAAACAAGATGGAAAGTGAACTAGAATTTTGCACTAACCTTCTCCCCAGAATGGAAATGAGTCTAGCAAGAAAATTACTCTTTCCTGGTGAGAAAGAATACATCAGAATTTCTAAAGACACTAATGGGTGACACTAACTCCCATCTGTACCCATATGTAGTTGGGGACATCCTCTTCTTTCAGCTCTAGTCCAGTCTGGTGGAACAGGAAACACTTTTCTTCCAGTAAAAGAGGCCTGTAGGCAGAGGGAGAACTACGCAGGCATGAGCAGAAGGTAACTTAATGCGTTCCTTCCTTAATGAAAACTTATAAGGAGGGTATTTAATGCTTCAACCCTAAGACTGGAGAGTAGCTTACAATGTCGAGATAAATTAGAACTGCCATACATTGCTAGTGAAAAAGTAGAATGGGGTTCAGGTACAATGGGAAACAGTTTGACAATTCCTCAAAAAGTTAAATATAAAAAACCATAGAACCCAGAAAATCCACCCAGTATATACCCAAGAGAAATGAATATAGAGACTTCAGTGAATACATACTCATGCATGTTGAGCGTGACACTGTTCATAATAGCTAAAGGGCCAAATCCATCAAAGGGAGAATGGGTAAACAATCTGTGGTATGCAACAGGATATCGCTCAGCCATAACACGTAATGAAGTCCTGATACAGGCTACAATTGGTTTGAACTTGAACACATTATGCTAAGTAAAAAAGATCACCACATACCACCACAGACCACCACACGTCCTATGGTTCTGTTTATGTGAAATACACAGAAGAGGGAAAATGAATAGAGACGGACAGCAGATTGGTGGCTGTCGGCAGGTGGGAGGAAGGGAGAATGAGGATGGCGAGGAAGTGCTGAATGGGTTTCCTTTCGGGTGACAAAACCGTTTCAGAACTAGATAAAAGTGACACACAATGTGGTAAAAGTACTAAAATACAGGTAAATTGCCTTAAAATGATCTATTTCATGTTACATGAATTTCACTTTCACATAATTAAAAGTAAACAAAGAATCAGACAAGAAACATAATGAATGATGCCTAAATAAGGTTCATTCCAGAAGGAATGATCAAAATCAGGCTATCTATTTAGTAAAAAATCTCGTATGATTACACAAAGTCCAATAACGTTTAACAGCCAATACATACAAAAATTCTAAAGTTAATAGAAATAGAAAGAAATGACTTAACTTTGATATAAACATTGATAGCATATTTACCAACACCGACCATGATAGTGACTGGTGAAATGTTAAAATCATAACACAGAAGTCAAGAACAAGACAAGAATGCTTGTGCCAACTATTATGATTGTGAAAATTACTTTGGACACTTTAGTTAATGCAACTGGAACTAAAAAATGAAAATTTTTAAATATTAGAGGAATAAAATTATATTGAGTTACATAATTTATAATATATGTCCCCCAAATCCAGTAAATACTATAATAGTAGAATTTAAAATGGAATTAAATAAGTTGAGTACATATAAAAATATGCAAGGATCCATAAATAATTCCCAACAAGTTAGAAAATAGGGCTAAAAATTAATATTCCACTGACAATTTTAAAAATTAAAAAATGCAAAAATGATTATAATGACTGATTTAAGGGGAAGAGAGAGAGATCTAGAGGGAGAGAAACATCAGTGTGTTGATTCACTTATTTCTGCACTCAGTGGTTGATACTTGTTTGTGTCCCGACCAAGGATCAAACCCACAGTCTTGGCACATTGGGACGGACAATGCTCTGATCAACTGAGCTACGTGGCCAGGGCTTAGGAATAATTTTTTTCAAGTATAGTACCTATGTGAAGGAAATTATAAAATATTATTGCAAGAAAACCTGAACAATTGTAGAAGTAGACTTTTCTCGGGATCAGAATGTTTTATATAATTTTTACTAATTGAATTCTAATTTAATGTTCCAACACAATTTTAATGTGATAAAATTTAAATATTCAGATGAAAAATACATAGTCGATGAAATGGTAACAAAGTAAAAAAAAAGAATAAAGAGTAAGAAAAATATTTTTTAAAAATACTAGCTTTTCTAAATACTAAAAACATTTACTGTAAAACGTTTTGTAATAAAAATGTGGTTTGGGCATGGACAGATAAAAATAAATCAGTGAAGTAGAACAGAGGATTCAAGAGTAGATTAAGTATATATGGTGACTCATGACACTGGGTAGCTGTTTAAGCAGTTAGACACCCAAGGAAAAAATAAAGATGGGACCCAATCTCTCACTATATGCAAGACTAATTTTGAAATAAATTTAATATTTAATTGTAAAAATATTAGAAGAACAATTTTTATTTATGGAAATGAATAGGTGCCCTTAATTTATTATTAAATGTAAAAAAAATAATTGCAGATTCAGATCTACTGACTTTTGTTCAAACAATTTTATAAACGCAGGAAAGTGACCACATGACTGGAAAAGGATGGATAGAGCGGTGGTTAGAAACCCCCCCCAATGGTGACATATTTATATGGGATTGCACTGAAGGATGGGGAGGCAACATTGTCGACATTTCTCTACAGATCTTGGCATTACTTAATTGGCAGTGGTGAGCTCATGTTATTTTTATCTTACTTGAAAAAACAATTTACAATGAAACATTATAGGTAAATCTTTCTGAAAGTGTGGCTTGAGAATTGTGTCAGTGGAAGAATGAGACTGGAGAGAAGCCATTGAAATCTGAATGGCCAAGAAGGAGAAAAGACTTCATTAAGCCCTGGCCAGGAAGAGAAGCACAGGGCATTCTCACCACTCTAGGCACCAACACCATTTAGATGAAGCTGTTGCCCCAGGGTCCCAGAAAATCAGAACAGAATGGCACACATCACCCCAGTGATAATTCCATGAAAGGATTCCGGGATTGGGGTTCCTTAAACCTACAACAGATACATGAGGGTTCCAGCATGGCAAAGATCCATAACTAGTTCCAAGCGAGAGACAGGGGAGGCTGAAGAGAATGAGACACCACATTAGGAATGCTTGGAGTGTAGTTAGAATATGGGCACAGGAAGCTGTGCCCATTTAAAATATCGTTCTCCATATCAGTTAGGCTAGTAAGTACTATGTATATATTTTATTACTGTGGTCTACTTACTATCCTAATTGATACAAAGAATATACACATATACATATATGTATGTATCCATATATATATATACATGGATATATATATGTATATCATTTTATCAATATACATTTTATCAATATATATATATATCATTTTGCTAAAAGAAAACTCATAAAATTTGCAAAACGCTGTTCAATGAGTTACATTCATCATTTTGGATTGTTACAATTACTCTGTGAGATACATATTCTTATCTTCATTAGACAAATGAAGAAATATATTCAACAGCTTGAACAGACATGCCCAAAATCACAAAGCAAATGAGAATAGGGCTGGGATTTGACCCTAGATATGTATGAATGTATCATTATGTATCATTCAACATTACACTCCTGAGTAAGACTATAATAACCTTTCTGATAGTGTTTATTTTGAAGATTATATGCCTGGAATTAAGAGCTGGATTTATTACAAAAATCACATTCGATTAGTGAAAAAGCACTATCAAGTTTTTTTCCTTTCATACAACTTTTCTAAGAGTATGGTCTTGTAACTTACATCTGAGTTATTGAGCTATAGTTATTGAAAAACTTTGAGAAAAATGAATAAGTGCAGATGTTTAGATGGAGTAGAAAACTCATTATCAACATCTGTATAATGGAAACACAGGAAATAGGACAAGTTCTCAGAAAATTTAAAGAGTACAATTTGAGCACTATACGTGAAAATGAGACAAAGATAGAGGATTCTATGAAAACATATATTGAATTGAGATAACCACCAAACAAACATAGTACCAAGAAGTTCACACCAAAAACTACAAATCAATAAAGGCCCCTTGCTAGGAGATATGCCATTATAACATACCTGTTTCCCAGGTTGTCCAGGTAGTACAGATGGCAAACCATTGGTTGATTTAACAATTCTTTTTCCCACAAGTAAAAGCCTCCTTGTCTTTGAGAGACAATGAACATTTACAGCATTTTTGCAACTACATTCACCTGCCCAGATGAATTTAGACAAATTTATTAAAAATGACTCATAAAAATGAATCTTAAACTGTGGGATCTGCAACATACGGAGAACATTTGTTTATGGGTAGTTCTGTGGGTGGAAGGAATAGGTTAACTTGTTAAAAGCATGTGGAGTATGTTTTTCTGGCCAGTTGCAGGTGGACATATAAAAGCTGACTGCAAAATTGACTTCTACCAAGGCTTAAGTCTGTGCAATAAGCAAAAAGGATCTTGCTCAATCAAGCTCTGACAGGACGCTCTATTGGGAACTTCAACTTCACAGTCTTCCTTTCAAGATATGTTCCTTGCAAGGAACTTCAGCCTTGTCATGACAGATACAGAGGGAGTTTTGTCAGTGGCATTTGACTATCTTACATCTTAAGGAGGGCTGAGTTAGGAGAAAAAGTGGGCTTAATGCAATTTAAAATAAGAATATGTTTTCACTGTTGTACCTACTTTTCTTTTAGTGGATTATCTTTTGACCTCTTTGGTTTTTTAATTTGTTCAATTATTGATACATTTTAAGAATAGTGATCAACAAGTACATGCTTAATATAGTCTATTGTGAAGGTAATTGAGCATTAAGGAATAAAGCTGGATTTATATCACGAAGACATGCACTGTCCTTAAACAAGTCCCTGTTGTGGGCCTTCCATGTGTTCCTGTGACAGCATTGCCCAGTCCTTTTCAGAGGTACTTCAGGCACCTGCTAGAACAACACTGTTTCCTGCTTTGAAAAGACACTGTGGCCCTGGCCGGTGTGGCTCACATGGTTGGAGCATCGTCCTGCAACCAAAAGGCTGCCGCTGGATTCCTTGTCAGGGCACATACCAAGGCTGCCGGTTTGATGCCCTGTCGGGCGGAGGGTACTGTGAGATTCCCCGTCAGATGCTTATGATCCCCTGTCCTGTCCTGGCACCGATCCCAGGTCCAGGCATGTATGAGAGGCAACAAATCGATGCTTCTCTCTCACACTGAAGTGTATCTTTCTCCCATCCTCTCCCTTTTCTTCCCTCTCTAAAAGCAATAAATAAAATGTCCTTGAGTAAAAAAGAAAAAAGAAACACCCTGTATTTCAATTTTAAAAATCTCTAAAAATGAAAGTCCTATTATAAGATATATATTTGTGGGTACACATCCTTCCTGAAAAAGGACTTTGCTTACACCTTGATTTAAAATAGTCTTCTCCTGCCCTGGCTGGTGTAGCTCAGTGGATTGAGCGTGGACTGCGAACTAAAGGGTCGCGGTTCGATTCCCAGTCAGGGCACATGCCTGGGTTGCAGGCCAGGTCCCTGGTGGGGGCCACGTGAGGGGCAACCACACATGGATGTTTCTCTCCCTCTCTTCCTTCCGTTCTGTCTAAAAATAAATAAATAAAATCTTAAAATAGGCTTCTCTTTAATGACCTTTATAATATTACTAACATTTACTAGTTTGCAAACACTTACTGGTCTCTGAATCTGTATTATTTTGAGTTGTCCACATTATTTGGCCTTTTAATGCAGATTACAAGTCCCATGAAGACAATTATAATTTGTTCATTGCAGCTTCCCCAGTATCTGCAATGAGGAGAGTAGAGGAGGAAAGGAAAGGTGAGGAGGAAGATGAAAGGAAGGGAGGTGGAGAAGAAAGTAAGGAAATGTATTTATAAATCTGATTCTCAACTCAGAATACGCGAGTTAGCCGAACTCCATGTGTGTTAGTACATTTGGAATGTGAGACCATTGAAACATTCTTCTTAATGACTTGTAATGCACCAGAAGAGGGAGGTAGATGCAAAGGTATTAATCTGCCAAAGTTTACAGTGGTTTTCAAACTGTGCTAGGGAAGTATTTTCAATAAATGGTGCTGGAGCAATTGAAGCACAAGTTCTAGTAAATGAAGCTTACCTAAAAGCCGTACCTTAAAAGAAAGCATTAACTTAAAATGATCACAGATATAAGATGTAACACTATAAATAGTAAAAAACAGAGGAGAAAGTCTTAAGTCTAGGGCAAGTGAAGAGGTTTTAGGCTTGACAACAAAGGCACAATTTATAAAAGAAAAAATTGATAAATTAGACATCACCAAAATTCAAAACTTTCTCTCTGTGAAAGACCTTGTGAAGAGAATGAAATAATATGCTATAGGCTGAGAGATAGCAATTGTACACCACATACTCATAAAAGGTCTTGCATCTAGATTATATTTTAAAAGGTCTCAAAATTCAGCACTACAAAACAAAACAATCTAATTGAAAAATAAGAAAAAAGATATAAAGAGTCATTTCACCAAAGAGGATAAACAGATGGCAAGTAAGCACAGAGGAAACTATTCCGTATCATTAGCTATTAATGAAATGTAAATTACACAAAGAGCTACCACTACATACCTGAGTGGGTGGCTGGAAAAGAATGCAATAATATCAAATGCTGACAAGGGTGCAGTAAAATTGGATCACTCACATATTGCTGATCAGAATATAAAATGGTACAGCAATACTGCAAAAGAGTATAGCAGTTTCAATTTCTTACACAAGGAAGCTTGTGCATACCATGTGACCCAGCAGTTACACTCTTGGGCATTATCCCAGAGAAGCAGAAACTTATGATGATATAAAAACCTGCACATGAATGTTTGTAGCTTTAGTTACAGTGGTCACATTCAGGAAACAATTCAAATGTCCTTCAGTGGGTGCATGGGTAATTAAACCGTGATATTCATGCAATGGCATGCTTCTCATCAATGAAAACAATGGACTATTAACACACTCAACAACTTGGATGAACTTCATGGCTATTATGCTGAGCGAAAATGGCCAATCTCAAAAAGTCAAATACTACATATGATCCCATATGATCAAAACACAAAATGATAAAGATAAAGAGGATATTAATGGTTGTCAAGGGTTAGAAATGCTGGGGAGAGGAGATGCATATAACTACAGAAAAGGAGCATGTGGGATCTTTTTTGTGATGTAACGGTCCTGTATCTGGATTACGATGGTGGTTACATGAACCTACATATGTGATAAAATTGCATAGAACTATACACACACACAAACAAGTACATGTAAAAGTGGTCACATCTGAATATGCTCTGTGGATTGTGCTGGTGTCAATTTCACAGTTTTAATATTATGCAATAGTTTTTGCAAGATGTTAATACTGAAGGAAGCTGGGTGAATGATATAGTGCCCTTTGTATTTTCTTTTTGTAACTCCTGTGAATCTATGATTCTTTATAAAGAAAAAGTTTTAAAAAATCACCTGAGAATCTTTTTAGAAACCCAAATTAAGTCAGAATCTCTAAGAGTGGGATCCAGATAGTAGCAGGTTAAAAACATTCCAAGTGATTTCAATAAACAGCCAACATTAAAAAAAACAATGTTCCAAAGCAGTGTCTCTCATGGTGTAATCCCCAAATCAGAAGCAAAAGAATCACTTGGAAATTTGTTAGTCATGCAAATTCTAAGACTTCACCCAAGACTTACTGGTTTAGAACTTTGAGACTGGGAAATAGAAAGCTGTGTTTTGACAAAACTTCTAGGTCACTCTGATATATACTATGTCCACTACAGTGGCCATTTGCCACATAGAGCTATCTAATGCTTGAAATGTGGCTAGTGCCACAGGCTGAAATAATATTTTGACATATTAGGCAAAACTAAATGTATTATTAAAGTAAATTTCACTCTTTATTTAATTTTTCAGTTTTATTGGCATATAATTAACACAACGTTTTTTATGTTTAAAGTATATACCTTGATGATTTGGTAAACATATATACTGTAAAATGATTTCTACAGTTAGGTGAGTTAACACATTCATCACCTCACAGTGACAATTTTTGTGATGAGGGCATTTAAGATGTACTTTCTTAACAACTCTCAAGTTTATCGCCATGTTGCTGGCTGTCCTCACCGTGCTGCACAGTAGGTCCTCAGAATACATTCATCCTATAACTGAAAGTTTGTACCCTTTGGCCAACATTTTCCTCACCTATTTCTAAAGAAAATCTTTGTGAGAAGAGACAATTGGGTACATCTAAAGGAGGTGCAGGAGGTCTATATAAATGCCTAGAGAAATTGTATTTCAGGCTGAGGGCAGAGGGAATATAAATGTCTGAGAGCAGAAGCTCGCCTGGTCTATTAGAAGAGCGAGAAGTCAGTGAGAGGAAAACAACTGAGAAAGGGGGAAGAGGCAAGAGACAGAGGAATCACACAGGTCGTGGGATGTGAAACTCTTTCAGTTATTCATGAGCCTCACTTTCACCAAGTGGGTTGGGCGCCAGAGGAGAGTCTCCAGTGGAGGAGAGATTTGCTCTGATATGTTTTAAATGGTTGAAAATGGACTGAGGGTATTGACATTGTCAGAAGCAGAGAGGCCAGTTAAACAGAACAATCCAAAATTTCAGGGAATGGGTAGTATATTTTAAGCTAAAATGCTGTATTTTATACCTAAATTTCTAAGTTACTTTAATTACTTTAAAATCACTCTCAGCTTGTGCACCGACCCAGATTGAATAAAGCAAAAAGGTGAAGAACAGGAGCAGCAGGAATATATGCCTCCTGGGTACTTTTATTCTCTCCCTTAGAAAAAAGCTGCTGGACGTGCCCTTAAAGCCTCTTTGTCCCTGCCACGGTGGAAACAGTATCGTGGCGCTGCTTGCTAACTTCCCATCCAGTGAAACAGGAAGAAGCTTTCAGGCAGATGAAGCATCGTGGGCTTGTCTTACATAAGTAATACATTTTCCAAGAATCAGCGTAAACTTAAAACAGATAATAACTAGGTATTGTCTCAAAATCTATAAAGAGTAAATGTTTTAAAGTCCTATCAACAAAATTAAGATCTTTGTGAATCTATGTGATCGCGAAGGATTTTAAATAGAAAATTTCCCCTCTTATACAAGAATAAAAAAAACAAGCCAGATTTCTGACTAACACAGTCTTTGACAATAGAATTTCCACAAAAATTAGTGAGATATTACACACATATAGTCATCAACCAGACTTGTAGCCGAAGTTCTGCTATAGTGTGATGCATGGGAAATGATGCTGGGCCACAGGACACTCTGAGGAAAGAAATGCACTTTGACTTCTACCTCCTACCATAAACAAAATGAATCCACATGGCCTGCAGATTCAAATATGAAAGGTAAAACAATACAGATTTTAGGGGGAAATAGGAAAGATCTTTGTGACCTTGGATTAGGCAATGATTTCTTGAAGAGATTAGTATAATTAGTAATCATGGAGGAATATAATGTTAAGCTGGACCATTTTAAAATTGATTTCTTTTTATCAAAAGATGTGATTAATAGAGTTAAAAAGCAAACCGCAAAATGTGACAATACATGTGTGTCTGACAAAGGATGAATATTTAGATATGTGAAAAAACTCCTCTATGTAATCTATAACAAAAACAAGTCAGAAAAAAAAATGAGCAGACTCTTCATAAGTGACAATATTCGAATGACCAATAAACATATAAAGGTGTATTCAACTTCCTCAGTCCCCAGATAGATAAACATTAGACACAGCAGGACACCACCACACAGAATGGCTAAAAAGAAAAGGAAGTGCTGCTCTGCACACGGAGCAGGCATTCACACCTAGGTGCTCTCCTTGATGTACTGACGAACAGAAACTAGCCTAGGCACTTTACATCAAATAAATGTAACTTGGAAATTAGATGTCCACAAAAATGTGTTTAAGTTCTTGTATTAGTTTTATATAACTGCATAAAAATTAGCCCAAAAGTCAGCAGCTTAAGACAATCAACATTTATTTGTCCAGTTTCTGTGGGTCAGAAATCCGAGGTAACTCAGCTGGGTCCTGGCTCAGGGACTTCACAAGGCTGCGATGGAGGCACCAGCTGCGATTGTGGTCATCTCCAGCCTCCACCCAGGGAGGATTCACTTACTAACACACAACGGAGTTGTTTTCAGGCCTCCTAACATCCATTTCCAAGATCATTCAAATTACATCCTATCAGCTCACAACGCCTAAAGTAGTTTCTGCTTCTTCAATAAAATATACCATATATTCCCATGTATTCCCTGCTATGCTCTCTGAATTCCCTTCTCCAATCAACTTTATCTGGCCAGCTATTCTTTGCAACCCAAGCGCAATCTAAAACACCAGTGCTCTCCCCGGTCTGATTTATTGCTCTGAATAATCTATCAGACCACCTATCTCATTGAAACAGTAATGTCTGCTAATTGTGTGTACTTTTGCCAAAGGCTAAATAGTGGACTGTGCTTTTTAAACTGTCATACATGGAGAGAGGGAAGAAATAAAAGAAAGAAGAAATGAAGGAAGGAGACAGGAGGACAGAAGAAGAGATGACTAACTCTAAAAGCAGGCCTCATCCTAAGTGTGGTAACTGAAACACAAGGTTTTGTAATCTGAAAGAGGGCACGTTCTGTGGCATTTTGTGATGGGGCAGAGACAGTGCAGGCTAAATGTAGAAGAGTGTCATGGAGTGGACGGGGCAGGGCGAGAATAAGATACGCCCAGGCTTGCTAAAGGAAATACCCAAACTTGTAAGTGATAAAACAGTCTAGAAAGGCAGGTAATATACTGTCTAATAAATATTTTGATAATAACAATGACATGGCATGGAAATTGTTGGCACTGGACAAATTCAGGAAAACATAGTAGGTGGCAAGCAAAGAAAGCACTGGAAAGCAATTAATATCCACACAGACGGCAGGTGGTCCACAGCAAGACGGTGTATCAGCAAGCAGCAAGGCCCAAGTGGCCTAAGGCATAGGAGGTTCTAGGATAAGGGTCTTATTGGAGGGATGGAGTAGTGGGAAGTTTACTTAAGGGACTTGCGTTTATGGGCCAAGATAAGGATTTGAATACCAGATTTAGAAAACCAGGTTAAAAAATGAAGCACTGGTTCTCAGAGTATGTGACTTGTGGTCTTTGAATTCTGCCTTCCTGTTGCTAGGCTTAGTTTGCAGAAAGACTAAGGAGGAAGCCACCTGGCTTGTACTAGGTATAGAGAGAAATATGCAAAGTCTCTGAGACAAGTAGCTCTTGGAAATAATGTATTACATGTATATCTGAATAACTGAATATTTCTGGATCTATGTTCATTATTCAATTCACACATAAATATGACATAAGCATTTACTTTTAATTTTGGAATCAATGCCTTCTAATGATAATCTCTGAAAAAATTAAATTTTGAATAATAGTTATTACTAGAGAATCTATTTCATGCTAAATCTCTATTAAATATGAGAAAATTAGCCCTGGCTGGTGTGGCTCAGTGGATTGAACATGAGCTGAGAACCGAAGGGTCACTAGTTTGATTCCCAGTCAGGGCACATGCCTGGGTTGCAGACCAGGTCCCCTGCAGGGGCCATGTGAGAGGCAACCACACATTGCTGTTTCTCTCTCTCTCCCCCCCTCCCTTCTGCTCTCTCTAAAAATAAATAAATAAAATCTTAAAATTAAATAAATAAATATGAGAAAATAAAAGGTATACATTTTGCACAATGTACAAAAATATATACCATCATATCCAAATTTTATACACAATTTAAAAAATTTTTATATACATGTATGTAATACTGAAATTTTTATAAACTGTACACTTTAATTTCTGGTCAAAATGGGTCTATTTCTTTAAGGCTTAAGCTTTACTAAAGACATGTAATTGGGTGAATATAAAGCAGTTTTTTAAAAAATATATTTTTTTATAGTTTGAAATGTTTAAAAAGGTAGAACTCTAACGTTGACGCTAAGCTTGTAATTACTTTTCTTTTTCCTTTTCATTCATTATCCTTCACCATCCTGCTGTATATTCTATGTCCCTGGGAACAAGTGTAACCGCTCGGACCATAGCTGTTATTCTCGGAAATGGGCACAATTGCCATTCATCGAAAATGTGATGATCTACTGAACAGGTTCCTAAAAGTAGCCGAGGACATGCATATAATTATAGTATATTGTTATTCAAACATAAAGTAATCATTCTCTCAAAAGTTTAACTCAAAGGTATATGTCAATAGATGACAAATTATTAAAATAAAGAAAGAGATGTGATAATATAGAAACATTAACTCCAATTTGAGATGTGAAAGAACTCATAAAGCTCCTGTCCTTTATTGGAAGGCAGGGCAATTTCTTCCTTCCCTATACTTGTGAGGTAGATAAAATAGGTTTTATCTTTTATCATTACCATCTATCCTTACATAAGCCAACTTCGTTCCATGTTTTTCACATCTTCAGTTTTACAGACTTTGCCACTAGGGCTTGCCTGTTAAAAGATTGCTGAGAGGGCGACTATCAGATATTAAAATAATTAAACTGAGATTGACCTCAGCTGTTTCATCAATCTACAATCAACCAGAGATGTGCCAGGTTAACTATGTAGCTTTAGCTACAGCAATGCGTGTATAAAACCAAACAATGGTAATACTAACCTCATAGAATCTGAGATGGAGCATAAATTTTCATGAATTCTTTTATCTGATCTGAGTGCAGAGAAAGGAAAAGAAAACAATCTTGGACATGCCACATGATAAAAGCCTTATTGTGCATTGAATCATTTTGCAGTTTACGGCCAATAGAGTGATTATGAAGACATCATCGTTTTGATGTGGTTGAAATCAACACTGAGTAAAACTGGCTATTTACCTATTTCTCTAAACGTATGACCTTCTCCACTTTCCTAAAAGGAAACATGAGTCGCAAAGGAGTTCTGATGGGTGTTAGGTCTCTCGAGTGTTGGGCTGTGCTTTGTTTGCATGTGCCCTAGTGCCTTGTAAATATTGAATAAATACTTGAAAATCCTACTTTAATTGAAGTTTCTGTCATTTTTTTCTTTCAGGAACACTGTGCTATTTAGATTGTGAATCTGTAATCAATTTGACCCCCATCATCCAAAAGAAATATATTCATTTACTTCTTTTAAATTGGCTCGTCCAACTTAAGAGAACACCTACATCTCTACCCACCACTGGCTTTATTTTCATCAATGTCACACTGTATAATTCTGAAAACGCACTTTACACAGAATGGATCCCGTGTTGCCTCGTTCTATAGACCCCTCTCCGGCGGTAGTGCTACTCCAAAGGGTATGTAGCTCTACGTAATTAGTAGGTATACCACGCCTGGGTTGCTGGGTGCAGAGGGCCTTTGAGCCTCAGGCATATGTCTCCACCTAGCAAATTTTAAGCACAGAATTCTCTTTCCCTCACAAATGGCACTTCTTTGGGTGCTTGGGTTCATTTTCTTCTCAGTCAGAACATCCTAATATTTCAGAGCTTCCAATACTGTTGAATCTCAAATGGGATTGAGTTGGGAACTGGTGATGTCTCTCCTACCAGGACAGTCTTTGTCTCACACAAATTTTCCCAATTCTTCCATGGAGAATGACTCTGCATGTCCAGTCAAGGGGTAGTATTAGGCACCACCTTTGGCAGCATATAGAATTCCACCTCTAGTCTGTGGAGAGAGTACGCACAGGTTTATAATTTTATGGCTAGCAGACACTATTCATGAATGATTTCCCCATAACATAGAAATTCCATATCTAAATTACTTTGACACATAGAAATTCCACCAGGGGTGTCTGACCTTTTGGCGTCTCTGCACCACACTGGAAGAAGAGGAGTTGCCTTGGGCCACCCATTAAATACATTGCAACACGTAATCACACCAAAAAATCTCATAATGTTTTAAGTAAGTTCACGATTTTGTGCTGGGCCACATTCACAGCCATACTGGGTTGCCTGTGGCGTAGGGGGCTGCAGGTTAGGTGTCCCTTAGACCTTTTCTTAGACCTCCTTGAGAGCAGTCAGGCACATTTTTTTTCTGAAAATTTTTATTTATTTATTTATTTATTTATTTATTTTTATTGATTATACTATTACAGTTGTCCGATTTTTCCCCCTTTCTTCCCCTCTGCCCCCATACCCCCCCCATTCCCCGCCCTTTAGTTTTTGTCCATAGGTCACACACATAAGTTCTTTGGCTTCTACACTTCCTATACTATTCTTAACCTCCCCCGTCTGTTTTCTACCTACCATTTATACTACTTATTCTCTGCCCCTTCCCCCCCTCCCCTTACCTGTTGATATCCCTCCATGTCTTATATAAATCCCTTTAACGTTTCATACAAGAAAGGCTGGGTGATGATGAACTCCTTGAACTTGACCTTATCTGAGAGGCACTTTAACTGCCCTTCCATTCTAAATGATAGCTTTGCTGGAGAAAGTATTCTTGGATGTAGGGCCTTGCCGTTCATGATGTGGAATACTTCTCTCCAGCCCCTTCTTGCCTGCAAGGTCTCTTTTGAGAAATCAGCTGACAGTCTTATGGGAATTCCTTTGTAGGTAACTGTCCCCTTTACTCTTGCTGCTTCTAGAATTTTCTCCTTATTTTTGATCTTGGGTAATGTCATTATCATGTGTCTTGGTGTGTTCCTCTCTGGGTCCAAGGTAAATTTTGATATAATGTTTTCAGTATTAACCATAGCAGAAAACTAGCCTGCAAAGTGGTCTCTAAAATGCTCCCCCAGCTACAAAGTTCTAGGATGTTCACAAGATCCTTAAAATCTCAGAATCATTACATCCTAGAGAATAGTCAATCCCACGGCTACATGTACTGTTTCTAGGGTAAAAGACTTTGGGATTTAAGTGGGTGGAAAGTTAGGAAGAGAGTATCTGAAGTCTGAGTTCCTTAGATCTTAAGTTTTTTAAAATTGGGGAGCATTTTTTCTGCATTATAATTCACCTTCTAAGGTGGCTTTGAAGCCCCTTTAGTTAACTTGGCCTCTGTAGACTGAAATAGGTCATAGAACATCTTACCAATTTTTATGAAGTTCTTTAGCAGGCTAACAGGATAAAGGCATCTATAATACTAATTATATATATGAAGTTGCATATATAAACATACATAATTGTATATGTATATATAATAATTTCATAATTACCTCATTCTTATTCAGTATGGACTTGATTGGTTAGGACATGCAGAGATTGTGGTGCCCCCTGGTGGTCACTGTATTATCACAGATCTTGATATAATCCACTGGGTTTGAAGAGCTAAAAAACTGCAAGATGAGAAAACATGAAAGCATGTAGAAGTAATTTGCATAATTTAAGATAGTTCTTCCTATCATTGATGGTGATTTACCGCAAAATGAAGTGTAAGTAATGCAAAGGAGGAATCTTCTCAGGCAAAAACAAATTTAAAAAAATTCTGAAGAATATTGAGCATGTGCTAAGTGATTTTGAGTATAATGTACTATGTTTTTTCGGCTATATTAGTTGTTCTTTTAATATTAGTCAAATAATAACTTTATTTTATTTATCACTTTGGATATTTTAAGTGATTAATAATTTCAGTGTGACACTTGAGCAATATTCAATGGATTCATAATTTGGATATAAATACTAGTATTTGTTAAGCTGTGTTAAATTAATTCAGTAATTGCAGTTAAAGAATTAAAATTGTATTCTTCTGAACATTATAATATTTATCTGACCTCATAAATGTCAGTGAACTTTTACGAAGGAACAGAATATAGTCTTGACTTATGATTTAATTTCAGACCACTGCCCTCCATATATATGGCCAGCTAAATCTAAGCTTAGAATAATAAATTAAATTATTACTTTTAAAAATGAGCTTAGCTTATGTACATTTTTATATTGGGTTCCAAATAAATAATATATATATATATATATATATATATATATATATATATACACACACTACATAAATCATGCCATGTAAACATGTAAGTGATTTTTCTGCACAATAGATTGTTTACATTTTGACTGAAATCACAGAGAACAAATTTTCTGTAATATCTATTAGCTGAGACATACCATTTCTTTTCTGTTTATTATCAGTTTCTTCTGCACTGTACTTTTTCTAATTCAGGTTGACTTACCAGTACCCCTTTTTTCCGTGATAAAATTCCATTTTCACATTTACCAGCTGTGAATGCATTTAAACATAAACGCCAAAGTAGTAGGTTCAAAAACAGCCCTTTGATTTCTTTGTTGCTGTTGTTCAGTATTTAGTTTGGCACCTTAGATTGGTAGCATGCTGAAGTCTCAGGCTGTTCCTCTGCCCTCTAAAGTCTCCTTTGCTGCACACACACAAAGGCTTTCATCTGAAAACTCATGGAACTTATTCCTGAGTCTTTATCATTTACTACTAAGAATCCATGTCTCTCTTAAAATAACAGAATGTCCCCCAGAGACAAACAGTGAGGTAAAGGTTAGTGTTGGAGCAAATTAAAAGAAAGTAACTTCTGTACCCTCATTTGATATTTGTCTTGAATTTGTACATTTATTTTCATATATGTACGGTTATGTATGATTATTAGTAAATAGCTAGATAAAAATAATATGGTACACCAAAATTTAGTATATTATTTTTGTATCTGAAAGTAGGCATTTTTCATCTTTTTACTATACATTGATGATAGATGTTTCAAAAGAGGGGATATAAATAGAAATATTAAAGTTTCAATCTTTTTTCCATTTATTTAAAATTAGATAATATATCTATCATTTGTATTGTATAATGAATATGTAAAATTAAGAAATGGTTTTCACAATCTCTGCTTTTACATGTGTTGACTATATACCCCATTTGATTTTGCTAAGGAAAATGACTCCTTGTCTAACTCATTTTATATACACACATACATTTATGACACTTTTTACAATTTGCTTCAAAAAGAGATAATGTGCAAATATCATACATATGAAGCTAAAACAGACTATTAAACAATTATATAAAGTAATTAACTTTCACATGTTTTCTTAAAATATGAAAGTTTTACAAACGGGTTATTTTTTATTTCAATGCTTCATGTTCAAATAGATTTATATGCTTTGCTGCTAGTGAAATACAGTCTAATACAACTTTATATACTAAAATATATGCTGTATAATACTGAGTAATGAACATTCTCTTCTCGACTAAATCACTCATTTTTATTTAAATGCCATGACTTCTTTATCAATATGCAGTACCTAGATACCAAAAAAGAAGGAGGAGGAGGAGGAGGAGGGAAGGTTGGTAAACTTAAAATGAGCATCACTGTGCAACTCTGAAAACTGTCAGCAGCTTGGCACATGTGCTTATAATGTGAAGCATCTTGTCTCCAAAAATAAAAGCGAGGCTGCACATGCCCCTATGTTTGACAGAGAGAGCACACAATAAAGGGGCTCCCTACACCACCTATGCTCATCAGAGTGAAGGATGTTACTTCTTTGGTTTCTGGTTTAATGGAAAGGTATTTGTATTCACATCACTCAGTATTAGTCATTCAATAGATGAAAGGAATATTTTCAACTTTAAAGGCTAGCTTGGTGTCATTCTAAGAAGTGGGGATGAGACCCTGGGGAAAGTGTTGAAATCCTGGCGAATTATTTTTAACTATTAGAAGTGGTTTAATATTTGTGATTTTATGGTTCTGAGATTAATAGTTTTATAGACTATATGTGGGCATTTATGTTTTTAATTCTACTGTTTTACCTTACAATTTTTACTCTTAAGGCATCTGTTAGTATAAATACTGCTTGATCTCTGTAACAAGTGTACTAGTTTTTTGTTGTTGTTGCTGTTGTTGTTTTGGTTTCTTTTCAAGGTTTATATATTAAGCAGTTTACATTTTCTTTGCATCATTAAAAAGACACTTAGGGTGTTTTTAGATATATTTTGTAAAATATTTAATTGGCATAATGGCTAGGAACAAGTAACATTTAAGGGGGGAAAACTACAGAACCAAAGAGAGGTTAAAGGCAAAGGAGATGGCATCTCTTTCTCTCTCTCTTTTTTCTTTTTCTTTTGTATTGCATTAGGCAAATAAAAACTCTAGGAGCCAACTTACCATAAAATAAACTTTAAAAATCTGGGGTTGTCATTTCTGAAAAGTCTTTACTAAAAATACCAGAAATAACCCACTTTACTTTATACTTCCAGATAGAAAGACAGGAAAAAAATTGGATTTTTAGGTGAGATCAAACTTTGTGTCTATCATAAATAAAGATAAATTATGAATAACAGATATTATTTTAAAAGGTGCAATACAGGACAAGAGGAAAATAAAGCTCATCTTAAATATGTGATAACGTTACTCTGCGTGACCTTTGAAACGGATGATTTGGCAATTAATGTTTTAAAGTTCTTGTGACATTACTCACCTCCTGAATTGCAGTCCACAACTGCCTAGTGGTAAACGTACTTCCCTCTACACAGTCGTCCCCGACATTGTAGTTGGCTGAATTCAACTGGAGATGTTGGTTATACTTTTTACTCTCAGTTTCCATTTCAGAGATTATTTAATACTTATGGGAAAGTAGTTGGTATGTGCGAAGGACGTTTATTTTATGAGCTTAATTCATAGTAGCATTCTTTAAAATTAAGTGTAACTTATGCAGCGAGATGGGCAACGATCAAAATGTGGAAATCCAAGGAAAAACCTCAGAAAATGATAAACATGTTAAAAAATGATACGGAATCATCTGAAGGTTGTTTGAATGTTTTACTGCAACCAACAAACTATTGTGTAAAGATTGGGCGGGGTAAGGGGGACCCATAAAACAAAAGACTTCCTTTCTCTACTCCCTTTTCCTCTGTTTCTTTTGCCAGAGCTTGTTGCAAACTCTTGGAAACACTGTTTGAACATAATACATGTCGTTACTTTTATTCTTCTAGGGACTGGGCTGGGTGGAGCCTAGAGTTGACTGCTGTTGGATTAACAAAAAGAGAAGTAGAAACTCTTCAAGAAAGGAAAAGAACAGTGATCCGACTCGCGGAGGTTGTAACAACACAAAAAGTAAAAGACACTTTACTTAAAGGCACAGCTCATTTCACTGTCCCGGTTCCGTGCTCGGTAGCTGAGACACCGCTTGCATTGCCTCCGGTTTCTACAGGACGCAGAGGAGTGAAGCTATACAGGGAACTGTAAATCGGGAGCGTTATTCTCGGCTTGATTCCGCTCCACGAAATCTTGCATTGCTACAAACCAGTGTGCCCTCGGCAGCACGCACCTCAGCTGCCATCCACGTCCTCCCTCTCCGAGCAGCCAGCGCGATCGGGAAACCCAGAACCTGGAGGGAATCCTGGACCCGCAACTTGACTCCGCTCACCGCCGATTGGCCGGCTCCCCGAATCCCGCCCCCGCGGCCGGGGCGGCCGTTTCGCGGGGACCCGCCCCTCGGCCCTGGGAATCGCTGCCTGGCAGGCCGGCTGCGCCTGCCACTCAGTCCGAGTGGCGGAGGCTCTCCACTCGGAGTCCCGCCCTCGCCCCCCCTAATTGATATTATTCGAGTGTGGAGCAAGCGGCGGGTCTGCAGTCGGAGACTTGCAGGCAGTGAACACAGTGCGAAGGAACTGGAGGGGAGGGGGGTGAAATTTTAAAAAGCTAAACGTGGAGCCGCCGCCCGGAGATCGAGAAGGGGAATCGATGCAAGGAGAGCAATAAAAAAGAACACACTTTGGATCAAACAGCATTTAAAAAGCTACGACTCAACTGAGACCTAAAATAAAACCTGCTCATGCACCATGGTTTTTCAAACTCGGCACCCTTCATGGATTATTTTATGCTACATCTGGCTTTTCCGTTTTGCACACACCGGGGAGGCGCAGGCTGCAAAGGAAGGTAAGGTGATGGAAAAGCAAAGTTTGTTCTGACTTATTTATTTAGCTGTCTACCTGCAGGAGCGGTCTCATCCGCCGGGCTGCCGGCCGCGCCTCCGGCGAAGGGCGACCCTCCCCGCTGGCTCCCCGCCCCCTCGCCGCTCCGGCTGCCCCGGGCGGGCGGGCGGCAAGTGGGGCTGCTGCCACAGCCGCCTACATCCCCGCTCCCGGGGCTTGGGCCCGACGGGAGCAGGATTTTTGGCGCGGGCAGTCTGGAAGGCGTGAGCAGCTACGGAGGGCGGTGGGGTGGGGTGGTGGGGTTCGGCCGGCGTGATCATCTTCCAGGACCTGGGGCAAGTCAGATGTCTTCCTCTTTCTAGACCTCTCTCCTTCCTCCTCTCTGTGTTTGCTTCCCGAGGGTTAAGCTGCGGCCGGAGTTAGTCGGAGACTGGGGAGTGCAGCCTCTAGTGTCCCG
This sequence comes from Micronycteris hirsuta, assembly GCA_004026765.1. Taxonomy (NCBI): domain Eukaryota; kingdom Metazoa; phylum Chordata; class Mammalia; order Chiroptera; family Phyllostomidae; genus Micronycteris; species Micronycteris hirsuta. Next base: position 26,189 of record PVJI01008022.1, read on the forward strand.
GCCAGCCCGCCAGCGAGCGGCTGAAGTGCGGAGCCTTCCACGAGGGGCCGTGACTTGTGTGAGCTCCGAACGCTCGGGTTACTAATGAAGTGCTCACTGCATCCGAGGAGGAGGAGCGGGCCTGCGGTTGGCACTCGGCCGCCGGCGCGGAACAATAACGCCGCGGAGGTGAAGCCGACCAGGGACGCGCGCCCCGCGGTCGGGGACGCCTCTGTTTAGCGCGCGCGGCACGCAGGGCCAGACAGCCCGGAGCAAGGGGAGCCTGGGGAGCTCTGCCGGGCCTGGGAGGCAGGGGTCGGGCTGGGGCTGTGACCCTGATAACGTGCTGCCGCCTAGGTGATTGGAAGTCCCTAAACATCTGCCCAAGTCCGGCAGTTCAGTCCGAGTGGTCAAAGCCTGCGAAAGACCTCGACCCTGCGGGCTAGCTGTGGATGGAGAGAGCAGGTTACACTTGGGTAACCAGATACGCTGTTATGTATACGGTTATTTTTTTCTTCTCCTTTGAACCAGTGACAGAAGGTAAAATACCTTTCGGTGCCTGTAGTTGGAGCTGGGGAAAAAGAAATCCTGTCAATGGAAATGTCTTGCTCCGAGCAGTGGCAATTTATTCCCCACCCCACCTCGTGTCTTCTAGGCTTCTAAGTCTAAGGTTGATTTTCCGAAATTTAAAAGCAGAATACTGATCATTACTTGTTCCCGAACTGTGGAGGATGGAAGAAACTGATACCAGATTTAGGTCACGGTGGTAATGGGGGCGGGGGCTACATGTCGGCCTTCGCTTCATTTATCCCTTAAAACTTAGTGATTTAGTGCCGCCCCCCCCCCCAGTTCTCTTCGTACACCTCTCTTGGTTCACACAAACCACCCCAACCCAGTGTCTTGTCCTACTCCGTGATCCAGCCTGACCTTCTGACCCCAGTCCCACATCTGCAACCGCTGTTGACGCAGAACCCATTCAGAGAAAACCGTGACCCCGAACCGTCGGTTACGCGTTTGCAGCCTAACCGACGTCTGCTAGAAACACACAGCCGAACACACCGAACCCCACGTTTCTCCTCGCGTGCGATCAGGAACATTTAGTCCTGGAGCCTGATCCCGATTCCTCTGAAATAGCAGGAGTTGCGGAAAGTTTGCATCGCGGCGGCGGCGGAGCCTGGCGCTCGCGCTCTGCCGACCCGGGCGGGAGTCGGAGCTATAAATAACTGCATCACTAGGGGGAGAGGTTCCCGCAGCCGGGCTGGCTCGCTCGCTCGCCTTCTTCTTCTGGGTGCAGCATACGTGGGGAGGATTCTGATTCTAGGAGGCTGGGTTCTGTAAACGCTGAAGTGAGATATTTAAAATGTGGGCGGGGTGGCGAATGCGCCCCGCTTCTCTGTGGCAACTCTACCAACGCGCAGCGGCGATCTGGAGCTGCAATTCTGGGAGCCGGCGAGCTCCGCGGCCGGACCCGGGCAATTACTAGCGGGTGCTGGGGATGCCTGGAGCAGAGCCCGGCCTCCGGGTTGGATGGGGCGGTTGAAGGAAGGCGAGGGACCTCCCCACCTTCTTCCACTTTCCCCGTACACTTTAACTCCGAACGGTCAGTTCCCGCTCCTGCGAGACAGTGTCTAAATCAGAGTCCGACGCTTGCAGGCGAAAGCGCAGCTGCTGTTTTTCTCCTCTTCGTAAAGGCTGCTGTCGCCGTTGCCTCGGAGGAGACGCTTCCCGAAAGCCTCTCTCCTCCTCCCGTCTCTTTCTGCAGCGAGGGCGCCACTAGCTCCCTGGAGTGCCGGGGTCTGGCGGAGACGTGCTGGAAGCTCGGCGCTGCGGGCACGCCCGTCTGGCAGCCCCCGCCCCGCCCCGCCCGCGGCCCCGCCCCGGCCCCTGCTGCCCGCAGCTGCCCGCTGCTGCCCCCGCGGCCCTGCGCTGGCTCCGCGGAGCGCGCCCACCCGGCGCCCCTAGCCCTCACCCGGCCCCGCCCGGGGGCAGGGCGCCGAGTCGCCGAGCCCGGGTCCGGGCGCCACGGGTCCTGATCCGACGCCCGGCTCCGGGTCCGCGGGCGCGAAGGGAGGATGGCGCCGCGTGCCCGGAGCAGGGAGGCAAAAGCGCTCACTGGGGGTGGATCCACGGAGCAGACGGCAGGGAGCCAGAGAAACGGATCACTTTAGAGCTGCTTCTGATTAAAGGTTCAGGGGGCGGTTTCTGTTTTGTTTTTATTTGTTCGTTTCTCAACTTGTTTGCCATCAGCTCGCCGCCGCGGTCCCTGCTCCCGCCCCAGGCTGTGCTGCGGGGCGACGGAGTGGCAAGACACAGTCCGCAGCTGCTTTCGTCCTCAGGAACGACCCAAGAAGGTCACCTGTGTTTCAGACCCACTGGTCTCTTGTCATTCCAGTACAAAAGACAATAATAATAATAATGAAAACAGAGTAAATCATCTCAGAAGAAGAGTATCTGGCATCCACATTGTTTCCCTGTGCTTTCTCTCTATTGTTGAGGACAAAAACAAAATAAACTTTAAAAAATACTTCAGGCCTGGCTGGGTAGCTCAGTTGGTTAGAACGTAGTCCCAGTGTGCGCCCAGGTTGTGGTTTCCGTCCCTGTGAGGACACGTGCAAGGGGCAAACAATGAATACATCAGAAAGTGGGACAAATCGATCTCTCTCTCCCCTCCCTCCCTCCCTCTCTCCCTCTCTCTTCTCTCTCTCAAATCAATGAATTAAAAAAAATCACTTCATATAAATTCACTAGCCCAACGAGTTATTGATGCTCCAAGTGTGAAATACAACGTGTGCTTTAAGAGTGTACGTTTTTTTCCTCCTCGTTTGGAAGACAGTCAAGTGGCTGTCTCCCAGGTTTGTGTTGTCATGGTCCCCACCACGGTCTTCTTCGGTGCAAACCACTTTCTCAAACAGCGCCAGTCTATTTAGATCTACCTTTTTAAGTTGCAGAGAATAAACCTTGACAATCCGGAGGGAGTTGAACACATCAATGTACTCTTTTGTTTTCTAAGCATAACAAATTTTCATTTCCTTTAAAAGACACGTTTTTTTCCCTCTAGTGATTATTTAAAAGTTCACATAAGCATGTATTTTTATTAAAGTTCGAGTTTTAACATTTTGCTGAGGTTGATGTTAATCATTTACATACCCGAAAATACATTCACTGTTATTTCTGGGCAAGCTGATACATTTCTACATGCTGTAGAGTCAAAAATATTTTAAAGAAAAAGATTCAGGTAAAGAAAACAGTAAATTCTTTGGGGGGTGATTGTCTTAAAAGCAATAAAAGCTATCAAATTGGAAGTATATTTTATGGCATTTGAATATGTTCTATTAATACTATCAGGAGCATTCATTACATTTATATAGGTTTACAGACATTGTATTGTGATTTTTGATACATAAAAGCAGAAGACAACTGGTTTAAAAAGGCAAGTCAGAAGCATAGTCGTCAGAGTTGATTTACACCATTTTGAGAATTAGTTAATGCTTTGAAACCTTTCGAAATGAAGAAAGCAGAAATACTAAAAACAGATGTCTGGCTAATTCAGAAGTATTCCTTGCAAAGAATAGCTTATTTTTCTCAAGATAGCATTGCTTAATAAAGTTTTTAATCACATTCATTTTGGATTCACAAAAGACAGTGTGTGTGAAAAGTTTCAAAAAAATAAACTCCAATCTCGAAAGATGCTGGGGAATACTTATGGCAGAATATTATAATTTAATGACTATCCTAAGTGTACTGTAGAATTACACTTTATTGTGTTTTCATTATCTTTTTTGGCAAAATTTGCAGGGCTCAGTGGTTTACAAAGCCTTTATAATGTACAATTACTATAGAAACAATGTTTCACATAGCAATTTTCACCCTCACTTTCATGTTACTTTTAAGTTTTTAAATTTACGTTAATACTTTATTTAAAAATACCAAATATAAGGTGGTACTTTAATATATTTTCTCCCAAAGTGGATTAATATACTTGTTTCAGGTAGGCACTCATTTCATCATTCATTTATATAAATACTTGTATATATCTTAAGTCATAAAGTGATAATATACAAAATTAGATTCACTTTAATAACTTTTACAAATGTGTTTCAAATGTTCATGTAACATTTGGAAATAAAACTTTTTTTTTTTTTTTTCCAGTACTACTGCTAGATTCTAAAGCACAACAAACAGAGCTGGAATGGATTTCCTATCCACCAAATGGGGTAAGTGCTTCTTATAAAATATCAGACTTTATATTTTAAAGTAAAACATAAAACTGTTTCCCTCTCTCCACAGTGGAGTTATTCATATTCTTTATATTTGAAGAGTTTTATTATTATTCCAAATATTTTGCTCAGTATTTTGTTGTGTTTGTCATGAGACATTGAATTCATTAAGTAGAGAAGGAGGTGTACTTAGCGCTTGGGGACATGGATTTAGAAAACTCCGTAACCATAATATTATGAGTTCTTATTGTGAGTGGAATCATACCTCAGGTTCCAGGCTGTAAATTCTAACTAATTACAGGGAACAATCCTTTCACAGACTCCCTTAAACCTCTCTAGTTGCTTTATACTTCTTTAGTATAATAACCAGGTAGGTTGTGTGCATTCTTTAAAACAGCATGTAATCTGTTTTTCCTCTTTTAAAAACAGTTTTGGCATTATTCAAAATATACTTTAAAAGGTAGCTAAAATGTAATTGGTTCAATATATTAGCATACAATTTGCTATCAAGTATAATTTGGATTCTCCAAAGTGATATCATGTGCTGTTATTAACCAGAAGTGATGGGAGAACATCCACATATCACAGTGAAAATCAGTATGTGACAGTAAGGGTGAGTGAAAGCACTCAAATAAAAATCTGTGCAAATATAAGCCTCCCACACCAGTGTTTTACCATATGTTTCATATATCATGGAAGATATATTACTTAAATTTAGTTCAACGTCTTTGTGCTCAGGTTTTTTAATTGTGAAAGAAGGTACATACTTCATTCCCTCTTAAGGAAGAGAACTCTGAAAAGGAAAATATACTCCATTCTTACTTGAGTTAGTCTTTAGCACAGTAAGAAATCCGAATCAAAGTGCATGAAGTATAAGTGAGGATATAAAAAGTGTAACAAATTCTGCAGAGAAGAATTAAAGTCCAAAAGGGATTGTTAAGTATAAGAATATCATAAAGTCAATGTCATGAGGTGGAAGTCACTGTAGGAATGCAAAATGTGAGTTACGAAAATCTGTTTAGAATACTCAGATTTTTCATTCAGTTAATATTTGAGAGATTGCTTAAGATCATATTGTGATTTCCTGTGTTGGTCAGAATAAGTTATGAAAAGTAAAAAATGTTTTACAGGGTAAGTATAAAAAGTACGAAAAGTCTGAGGTAGGCATCAATACTTTCCTTGCAAATGGAAATTTTCCATGAGGGAAATAATGTAGGAAGACATTTACAATAAGAAATGAAACACCTTTCTTGCCAATGACAAATGTAGCCTATTTTCTACCATCTATCAATTAAAACAAATAGAGATGGGGATGGTTTTATCTCAAAGGAGAAGTAAACCGATACATGATTAGAGTATTTCATCCATGTAATCCACAAAATGATAAATTATGACTGTCTGTGTTACCTTGGACTCAAATGGACGGTTTGTCAGTCCAAAGTATCTGAATTACAGATAACCCTACATTTCTGAAGGAATCAACAGATAATATTAGAAAATGACGATTGATGTTGTTTTCCATATATGAAATGGATTGGCTAACGTGATTAAATATCTAACTGGAAGTAAATTGTTATTAAGATACAAACTTTCCAAAAATATTTTTTTAAGCGAACTGTAAAAGCACAGGATGTGAATTAACACTTCTTCCCCAATGGTGTCTGTCATTTATAGATATCACTGCAGCCTCTCAGAAAGTGAGCTAATAAAACAAGGATTGTGTTAAATACATTTATGTAGTCTCACTATTTGTTATCTATACATAGTTGTCTTGATATTTTCCCCTCAGGAGTAAATTTTTAAATAAAAATTAAAATTAATTTGGATTTATATCTTAGTAAAATTGATTTTTTATAGATAGGACAAAGTAATGTAATTGTGTTTAAAGTTAGAAAAAATGAATTCTTGAGATATAATCCTTTATAATAATTAGCCTTGGTTTCCTCAAACTGGAAAATTATTAAAAAGAGCACATTTATCTTTGGAGCTTTTAATTTTTTTTTTTGGACATGCCATTATCAGTTTTACTTCTTTTACTAATTTCAATCTTATTAAGAGACTAAAAGCTACCTCTTTAGTTGGAGGAATTTTGGTTTATTTGGTTAAGTGCCATTCAGACAGATTCTAAGCAGCTAATGGAAACAAGGAGAATATGGGTATACCATTAACTAGTCACAAACTCAAGTTGTATTGAGTAAAAACTGCACATAATAATGGGTTCTTCGCTGTAGTTGAGGACCTTTGATGGTATATATAATAAAATTGTAGTAATTATATAACATCATACAAGAATTTTCTTATATTAGTAATTTGTCAGTTTTGTTAATTTACTAAGAAACAGGTTTAAAATAGATAGTAATATTTCATAGAGCATTTAAATAAATTGATTCTCGGTCAAGTTTTACATATACAAATCATTAGCACATTACTATTAGTTTATTTTCCTATCTGCTTTTCTTGAAATGATAGTTTAAATATTGCATGCTATGTGACTTTGGACTTTAATAATATATTTTTATATTGGCATTTCACATTGGAGAAATGAGTAAAAATAGATGACGATTTCACCAAGAAGGCAGCATAAATATAAAGTCGGTAATTTTGTAACAATGGTAGTAAAGTAGGACATAAGCAACTTATTTTAGGCTTTTTGGGCTATTTTAGGTGAAATGACTTTAATTGCTAATAGCAATTTAGGTAATATTATAGATGATATAATAATCTTTCAATTGTTGCCAGGACTGCTAAACTTACCTTCCTTTTTTTGTGCATATATGTAATATGAGTTTGTTATTGCATGCATTGTATCAGTATAAGAATGGGCGCTTTGAAACATCTGATATTTTTCCTGTCAGAAAGCTTATTACTGAAATATTCAGGATGCTGATTTGTCATATATATTTGATTTTCTATTGAAAGGAATTTATTTAAAAAGATGATTCATACTTTCATACAAGTACTTTTTATAGTTACGTGAATTTATGTACAATAATACTGATAACACTACAGTAAATAAATAGCTCTGTAAAATGTTACTCTCATGTCTCATTTTGAAAAAATTGTAAAAGAGTTTGCATTATGAATATCAACATATAGTGGAATGCTTTTATATTACAGAGTACTCTTGGCATTTTCTTCCCTATGTTTTTAGGTACTTTCTAAGTTTAAATATAACATTTACACTTAAAATGTCAACTGAGTTATAAGAAATTCTGCTATGTATCCATATGTATATGCATTTAACTATAATATAAGTAATTGCGTTGTGCACTTTAGTCCATAAATATTATAATGTCACTGGAGGCTACAGATGTAAGCAAACGTGTAAAAAGAAACACTGATATAATACACTAGCAAAGCTCTATTAAGCAGAGTTAAATATTTATTGTATGCAGAAACAGTGCAAGCTCCCTAGCTGGTGCTCCACCACAAGTTCTAAGCTGAAGGGAGAATGCGGTATTCTCAGGTTTCCGAGTTGGTCAGGGTGAGGATCCGCCTCTTTCAAAGATATGCATTTGTGCTGTAAAAGATTCCTCATGCACTCCTGAACTCAAAATGTTGTTTTTTGATGAATGACTGATGACCTTTATTTAATTTTACAGTGGGAAGAAATTAGTGGTTTGGATGAGAACTACACCCCGATACGAACGTACCAGGTGTGCCAGGTCATGGAGCCCAACCAAAACAACTGGCTGCGGACTAACTGGATTTCAAAAGGCAACGCACAAAGGATTTTTGTAGAATTGAAATTCACCCTGAGGGATTGTAACAGTCTTCCTGGAGTACTGGGAACTTGCAAGGAAACCTTTAATTTGTACTATTATGAAACAGACTACGACACTGGCAGGAATATAAGAGAAAACCTCTATGTAAAAATAGACACCATTGCTGCAGATGAAAGTTTTACTCAAGGTGACCTTGGTGAAAGAAAGATGAAGCTTAACACTGAGGTGAGAGAGATTGGACCTTTGTCCAAAAAGGGATTCTATCTTGCCTTTCAGGATGTAGGGGCTTGCATAGCTTTGGTTTCTGTCAAAGTATACTACAAGAAGTGCTGGTCCATTATTGAGAACTTAGCTATCTTTCCAGATACAGTGACTGGTTCAGAATTTTCCTCTTTAGTCGAGGTTCGAGGGACATGTGTCAGCAGTGCGGAGGAAGAGGCGGAAAACTCCCCCAGGATGCACTGCAGTGCAGAAGGAGAATGGTTAGTGCCCATTGGAAAATGTATCTGCAAAGCAGGCTACCAGCAAAAAGGGGACACTTGTGAACGTAAGTAATATGCGCTATTAAAATTCTACTTTGCACTTTTTTCTATTTCAGTATCCAGGTCTTTAAGTGGTAATAATTATTTGAACGTGTGAGTCTTCTCTGTACCAGCAGCCTGATTCAGTAGATCTTGAGCAAACTCTCTGTTAAACTTATCAATGATTCCCCACTGTAACACCTGCATTAAGGCTATGTAATACATATGGACAATAATGGCATTCATTACTGAAATTTAGTTTGCCTTATGCTCAACACAGAGTCAACAGTCGCACATTGAGCTATGAGATTTGAGAAAGGAAAATAAAGTGACATTAATCAGGATTTGATGATACATGGCTCCTTCCGTTTTGAAACCCAGATCATCTAGACTTGTGAGCAGCATGAACAAGGAGATTAAGGGGGTTGCTAACAGGAGTTCTGCTGACAGGGCAAGTGCAAATACATTTGCAAACTTTTAGGAACATTTTTTGTAAGTACCAAAATTTTGATACAAAATAATCACATTTCACTTAATAAATCTCTGAGGTAACTCCTGCCAAAGCCGTATTTCTTTTCTGGACTAATAAAATGAGTGTTTTCCTGATAAGTTCATGTGATAGCAGACCACATTTTTGTGGAAGTGGGCCAGAGTAAAGTTTTAGTTATTGTAATACCTCAGCTGGACATTTTCTATTTGTTCTGAAACAGTTATAGTCTATGCATTAGTAAACCTTATGTTTTGTAAAACTGGATTTTCTATTACTTAATATTATGTGTTCGTAATAATTGACCAGTATTTTTTTATTTAAAACTATGTCACATATACTTATCTTGAAAATTTTCTTAAGATTATATTATATCTCTCTTAACTTGTAACTTATAAAACATAATACATTTCAAAAATTAACTTATACATTCTTTTACTCCTACCAAGCAGTATAATTTTAATATTTGCAAATATTAGTTAACTTAGAGGGGACCGTAACTAACAATAGTTACTATAATTAAATTTAGGGGATAACGTTGTGTTCAGATTCTCTTCCATGTTCTTCACATTACTAGTTTATTTAATGAGGGAGATGTTATCATCATTTCTGTGTTACAGAATGAAAAATCGGGGCTGTCAAGGGTATATGGCTTGCCTGCCATTACTTTAGTAAGTAATGCTTGTTTTAGCTTAGATTCAAACTCAGAGCATTCTGATTCCAGAGTCTGGACTTTTAACACTATTGCTCGATATTCCGTCACAAAGCAAGGAGAACCCTAGCAAATATTATTGTTTCATTGCTGAACTTAAATGTCTTGCTAATAGTAATTTGGTAGATAAATCATAGTACTTCCCCCCAAATTTTCTTTCTAGTAGAATACTTAAAGAAATAATGATAAAAAATATTTAGATCTATGTTGTGCAATATGGTAGCCAGTACTGCTTTAGGTTCTGAAAAGTGGCTATTCAAAATCAAGATATGCTGTAAGAATAAATTACACTCTGGATCTCAAAGGCTTAATACAAAAAACAAAATAGAATGTTTTTAAAAATACAGCATTAGTAGTTTTTAAAGATAAATTGGGTTGAATAAAATATAATCTTAAAATTAATTTCAACTGTTTCTTTTTACTCTTCAATGTGGCTCCTAGAAGTTTTCAGTTTTCATATGTGGCTCACATTATATTTCTGCTGGTTGGACTGTTTAGATGGAGTAACTTAATAAACATTTTTCTGTCCTGGTTGAAGAGTTAAATGCTTCATGTGGGTGGTCACTAGCATATAAAATACTTATGACTCAGCACTCAATTATCATTCTCTCCATAGCTGACATTGTGACGTGAGCTGTGTGCGAAATAAATGGAGATGTTACAGGCCCAGGTCCCGTAGGAAGGTTTAGCAGCCTTCTTTTACACTCCCTGAGGGAGGCAAACCTGTCTACCCAGTGTCCTCTTCCCCTTGCTATCCCTGGCATATTCCTTACAGAGTAAAATATCCTGCAGTTTCCATGTATGTGGAAATCAAAATCGGAAGATTTATCACTATTAGCAGGCAGAATGCTATTGCACTGGGTAAGTATAGAAATATTCTTAGTTAACTCATCAGTTTAATGAAAGGCAAGGTTCTCATTGACTAGAGGCTAACAACAGTTATTTGAAAATGATGGTGTATTCAACCATAACTCTTGTAAGAACATTTAAGAACATACTATGACATTTTAGCTATAAAAGCAGTCAGCAGTTGGTGTTGCTAGTATGAAGATTTTGATTGATGTAAAACTTTAGTGCAATTAAAGATGGGAAACAGAAATAAAGTAGAAATACATATAAAAGTGCACAATAAATTTCATCTATGAAAAGATTAGGAAATAATAGTAAAGGTCTTGCTCTTTTAGTGTTTTGAAGATTTTAAAGAAAATTATAGTGTTTTTGTTTCATTTTATGTAATTTAATTGGTTTCTACATTTATTTGTTAAGAAAAATGAACAGGAACTTTCTGAGCCCTGTACTTCTAAGTATAGAATTTAGTAAGAAAAGCAATCTTAAACTGCAGTAAAGAGATATATTTACTGTGAAGAAAAAAGTCTTCCAAATGAGCAGAATCATCTCATTAAATGTGTTACTATGATCAGTGTTCACATGCATTTATTTTGATTTCAAGAATTGGGGCCTTATTTGAATACCCAAATTATTGTCACCTGCAAAATACACTAAGGTACTTAAAAGTAAAATAAAATTACTTCTGTCATCTACATTAATTATGTGTTAGAATAGGTGGAATTAGATATTAATAGTAAGAGTTCATTAAAGAAAATGTAATTAAAGGAGTAAAGATGCCTCCTTATCATTCAACTGAAAGAGTATGTCTATTTTATAAGTCAAGTAAATTGCTTATCAGATAACTTTCTTACTTTTTAACCTTGGTGATAATGACAAAAGAATTAAATACCTTATACTTAACTAGGACACTATATTCATTTGCAAAATCACTTCCCTCTTTGGCATAATTTCTTGGCATCACTGTGAGAGTACTTGCCCCTGGAACCAATCCAGGCCTGCCTTTATAGTATTTCTCCTGTTTTCCTTCAGTGATCCCGTTAAGAGTTTGAAAACAAATTCTAGTCCCATATTGAGGAAAATTGAAGTGTTTGGGAGACGATGCTAGTGAGTCCCTAGCCAAATGAGGGTGGTTAGCCACTTCAAGGCAGATTTATCTGGACACTTTCTAGAGTGCCAGCCCATTGTGTTGTTCTTAGAATACAATTTGAAATATGAACAACTATAAAAACTGATCAGAATTTAGATCAATTGATGTAATTTTTTTTCTTTGTTATTTTGAAAAAAAAAAAACCTCAAACTCAAAAACTAAATATTTCTCAAGGCTAATATATAGTGAATTTCTGTCTGATTCCTTAACATAGTGCTTTTATGAAGACATCTTTTTATAGTCACTTAAAAATATATAATTCCAGGTAGTTAACATGTTTTTATTTTATTTTTTGAGACTAATTTTATTTTTATTTTTTCCACATTTTTTTATTATTGTTCAAGTACAGTCAAAAATCCTTTTTAAAAATTACCATGGAAGTTTTTCACTTTTATGAAATTAGCGAAAATATTTTCTTAGATGAAAAGCTCAGTCATCCAAACAATAGGAAGCAGATTATACAGAGGTGTGCAAAAGTAGGTTTACAGTTATTCATATGGAAAATAAAACATTAATTAATAAATAATAATACAAGAATAAACTGTTTTGCATATACACAACTGTAACCTACCCCTGTATTTTACATATATAAATATTTTCAGAAAGCTAAAAAAGTTATATTTTAAAATTTTGGGAAGTTTTATATAATTTGATTTCATTTAAAAATTAAAATATTATTTGTCAAAGTGTGGAGTTTCATAGTGTAACTTGGATTTATACAGTTAATTTGCAGTTTACAGTGAACAATTATGTTAATTTTCTCATTTAATCCTTAGCACATCATGACAAGTGAAAAGTATTGTTTTTTTCTCTTTTGACATCTGAAGAAACTGAAACTCCGGTATATTAATAAAAAACAAAATTTGTTGAGAACCTACGATCCTGTTTATTATTTCCCCATCACACTCCACTGCTTCCTAAAATTTGTCCTGTACTTCAACTAATGGATTTTATTTACTGAAGAATTGATGAAACTTTATTCAAAGTAGGGTGACCATATGCCTAATTTGCCTGGGATAATTTTTTTACTTATCAATATTGCTTCTACTTGCTTTCAGAAGTGTTCTGATTTAGATGATAAAATACATAGTCATTCTAATTGTAAAACATCTAAAGCTGTAATGCATTTTACATGTGCATGTATTAGAACATAGAGAAGTGATCTGCTTCTATTAGTTATGTTGCCTAATTTTAAGTTTCTGAATTAAAACAAAGATTTAGATTTCATGTAAAGGGGCATTCAAATAATCATACATTTCTCATTTTTATTATAAGACATTTTTCTCATAGTTGTTTCTTAATATTTTCTATTAAATTAATAGGTCTGTCTTTTTAATGATATACAATTTATGGACATGTAACATATACAATGCAATAAATTAAAACATTTATTCAATTTGATAGCATTAATATTTAAATTTCTGCTTGATTCAATTTTTTAAAACTATGTGTTTTTTTCACAGAAAAGTAGTATGTGATCTGTACCATCACTTTTCATTATAACGAGTCTTTATAATGTATAGTATTTATAGTCAAACATAAACAGAAATGTAAGATGCACTACGGAATTAATAGCTCTGATGTTGGAGTCACAGAGTTTTAAAATTACGGTTCCATGATATACCAGGTGTATAAACTAGGACAATCTCTCTAAGCCTTAATTTCCTTAAGTATAAACTGGGGCTAATAAAAATAGTATGTCCCTGATAGGATTCTTGTCAGAATTGAATGAAATAATGCATGTTAAAACCCTAAGAATAGTATCTGGGACATAGCAAATAAGCAATGAATACTTGCTATTACCTTTTTATTAATAATATAAGGAGTTTGTGAAGTAAAGAATTTTTATGAAAATGAGTGAGTAAACATAGATCTTACGGGCCACAGAGAGTTCGATATCCTTTAAGCCAGTATTCTCATCCTTAATTTACCTAGAAAGATAGTTCTGTAAAAGAAAACAACCTTTTACATAACTCTACCCCGACATTTTATGTAATTTGAAATATTGGAAATAACTTAAGTGTCCAAATTTAAGTGCATCGCCTTGATTAAACTTAAAATATCAACAATGTGTTAACAGGAGTTTTAAACTGTGCCATTAAAAATATGAATGAAGAATAAAGAATAAAATTTTGTATACACTGATATTTAGAACTAGGCAAAATTCACATAGGGAAAAGAATAGATGGGAGCATAAATATCACATTAAATGTCAGACTGGTGGGATTGTGGGTGATCTTTTGTTCTCTATATTTTTATTTATTGCTTAAATTCTCACCCCAGGATATGTTTATTGATTTAGAGAGAGAGAAAGGGGGATGTTAAGGATGGATAGGGAGGGAGAGAAAGAGAATATCATCAATTTGAGAGAAAAACATCCATTGGTTGCCTCCCATATGCACCCGACTGTAGGTTGAACCCGAAACCGAGGTATGTGCTCTGACTGAGGATTGAACTCACAACATTTTGGTGCATGGGGTGATGCTCCTGCCACCCGGCCAAGGCTGTTCTCCCTATTTTTAAATACCTTGAACATTAATTTTTTTGTTTCTTTCTAATTGAATTTATTAGGGTGACATTGGTTAATAAAGTTATATAGGTTTCAGATGTCCAATTTTATAATATATTATCTGTATACTGTACTGTGTGTTCACCACCCAAGGTCAAGTCTCCTTCTAGCACCATTTATTCTCCCTTTCCTCTCTTCTGTTTCCTCTGCCCCTCTTTCCCTCTAATTTCCATATGATTTTCTGTGTCTATGAGTATTTTTAACAATATAATTATGTTACATGTAACCTGATAGTTCATACAAAGACAAATTAAATTGCATCTCCAAAATACGGGTTTTTAAATTAAGTTAATGTCTGTATTAAATATAGGGCTCAGGAGCCAGAGCAGTAGTAACTGTCAGGTATAGTTTAAATCATTTAAAAGGGGAGAGATTCAAGGCATTCAACAGAAAAATAGGTCATAGATTTTATTTTATTTTTTAATTCTTAGTAGATGAGAAGAGTTATTTTAAGAGCTTCACATATATTAATTCATTTAATCTTAAAGCAAGATTTTATTAACCCATTTAATCAGGTAGGTAGACACTATTATAACACAATTTAAAGGAGAAAAAAGACACTGAAGTATTACTATATATATATATATATATATATATATATATATATATATATATAAAGTTACATTTATATATAAGGTTTTGCACACACTTTTTATGTAAGGAAACCGAAGCACAGTATGGGGTGGGTTAAGTTCTTACTGTCTCATAGAGAGTAGCAGACAGCAGTTTAATCAAGGACTTCTTGCTCCAGAATCTTCGCTTGTAACCAATACAGTGGGCAATGTCTTTATAGATGATCGTGTTATCTATTGCAGTCTTTTATAAAAATAAACTTTCTTTTAGGGTTTCTGGAAAGGTGATACAAATCTGAACATATTCTTTCATTTATAGTAATTTCAAAATACTTATGACTCTGTCTTCCCAACATCCTATTATTTCACCTTTACCATTCTCTTTACTATTCATTTTTTTCACATGGCAATCAAGATGTGCTTTGTACAACACAACATAGTATCGCTTTATTTTTCGGAAAGCTTCAGGCTCCTAATTATCAATAAAAATTTCCTACTTTTTAGGCTGGCATTTAAATCCCAACAACATGACCCTGATCTCTTGTTTTTCCCCCAATCACATATTTATCACACTTGAAGCCCCTGCTCCTCCTGCCTGCTTCTGGTCTCTCACTCTCTCTTTAGCGCACTGTAGATATTTGTGTGATATCCTATTACTTAACATTTGGCCCCAAATAAACAGAAAAAACAACTCTCATGACCTCTCACAATTACCTGTTGTACCTTAATCCTACAGTTCCCCATCTTCTTCAGTGACCTCAGCCTTCCAAATTCTGACGGTAGTTCCTGGCACTGCCGATCTCCTGTTCTCACTCTGCCTTGCTTTTTCCTACCTGCAATGCCACCTAGTTTGTCTTAGGATGTGGACATTTTGCCCTTATTTGCAATTTCAAATTAAATGCCACTGATCCCCTGTTAGATAATCTCTCCTTGTGAATACTTATAAATACTTTGCCCTTTTATAAATACCTTGCCCTTTCCCTTCGGGAATCATCGCATGCTATCTGATTTTAATTATTATTTGTGATTTCCTTTTATAGCTTTTAAGCTTCTTAACAATGGAAACGTACAGTTCCTTGTACCATATAAGTCTTCCAATAAATGTTTATCAGTTTTCTTAAAGACTTAATCATATATTACCCATTGCCAAATTAAATATTTTTCTAGTTTAAATTATATGACTGTTTAATTCCTGATTGTGTGTGGCTAGGCTCTATGATTAGTCTTAAACTTTGTGGTATGAGAACCCTTTATTATATTGCATATTTTCATAGCATATAGCAGGATGATATGCTAATAACTAGTAAATATGAACAGGAGTCTGCTCCAGAATGAGACATTTATTTCTATAAATGATATATCTATTTATTCATTATCATTTATCCATTCTGTTCATCACTATCTTTCTGTGTCTTCTTTCACAACTTCATCTCCCTCTTCTAATGAAATGAAAACCATTTACCTTCTTTTCTAAAAAGGCAGAGTTCCAAATATCTGAGATAAGTTCTTGAAGTATATTTGCCATTATCTCATATGAGAAAGTGACTTTTGTTATAAGATTATATTGTTTTGCTTCCAAACTATATGTTATAAATATTTATTGAATTGCAAAACAAGCAAAAAATAATAGAAAGAAACAAAACTTAAGAAATAAGTTCCTAATTTAGTATTACACTCTATACATTGGAAATTACATAAGTTAGTATCATTTCCAAATATGTTTCTTCTATTTAAGTTATAATTCCATACTGTTCTTTAAGTTGTTCACTTTCAGAAGCTTATAACACTTGCTTTAAGACATTTTCCAGTGGGTGACGTGCACAGACGCAGAACCAGTGCCCTCCCTGAGCTTCAGTCCACAGCCCTGTTCCCCAGGAGCCACTGCTCATCTCAGTTTCTTCTGTCCTTTAGAGAGATATTTGCTCAGAATTCCTAAAAAAAGAAAAATGGAGAAGGATAACTGTGATTCTTAAATTAGGATCATCACGATTTTCTATTAGAACATTCTAGATTTAATTTAAAATTATACTGCTTTTTACTTACCTTTGTGTGTACCTACAGAGTGCTCTTAACTATTCCATAAATAACGGACAGGAAGGAGGATCTGATGAAAGTGAGAAAAAATAATTAAAGAAGGACATGTGAAATTAATGTGTCTGATTTAACTTTTTATGATTTATAATCTCAGTTCATAACTTTAGAACTTTTCTAATTATCCTAACTTTGGCAAGTATATGGTCATTCTTTTACATTTCTAGTGGAAGTTTAAATTGACATTTATCTCTGCCAGGCAATGTCATGAAACAAATCAATGATACCTTACAATTATGCATTTAATTTAAGTTTTGCATTCAACTTCTAGCCATTTCCTCTAAGATAATTGTCACTATAATTCTAATCTATAAAGTGTTTAATTATGATATTGTGTAAAATGTGGTTATTTTGTACAAACAATAATGTCTTCAAGGAAGGAATTTAACCCTGCTATATCCAGGGTGGGGCAAAAGTAGGTTTAATTATTCGTATGGAAAATAATAAAATAATAAGTAATAATACAAGAATAAACTCTGTGTTTCACATCCTCACAAGTGTAAACCTACTTTTGCCCTGCCCTGTATTAGCATATACAGGGTCCAGCACAAATAATGCGCCCTTTTTTTATAAAATCTTTATTACAAAAATCCTAAGCATGTAACTCTATAATATAACAATATCGCACTCAAGCACAGCATATGGCATTTTAGGTGAAATGTTCCAATTAAAAGTATAAATTATTGCACCCATATCATTACCCTACCAACCACACTCAAGCAGGTGTTAATTTCTTCTGGACCCTGTATTTTTCTCTATGTGCATAAATACCTGATGAATGAGCTATGGAAGGAAATTTCAGAAATCTTTTTTATATCATTTTTTTCCACATTTACATTATTCCATCCTCTGCAATATATCTCATAAATTTAGTTTTATGGAGGTATGTCTTTATTAGGATATTCACGTACTGTTAATACTTGGAATGTAGTAAGTTACCTGCATACATAATGTGAATTTTTTAAAAATCTGGTAACAAAAATCACTCAACTTTGAGCTTAGTGAGGTATAGACATTGTTTTCTGTTTTCTACCTGTGATATCAACTTTGTTAAAAATTTTAGAATCTAAGAATCTGCATGTATAGGTCATAGTATTAATCCCAAATAACACAATTTTATAAGAACTGAGAATCATACACAGCTCAGTTGAGTTAAATGTGTATTATTTCTCATAAATTCTGTGGTCTTATGCATAAGTATGGGAGTTTTATTATTTACCTTATTTTGTTTAGTCAGATCAATGACTGACGTAGAAAACCAGGGAAAGTGCTGGTCTTGGATGTAGTAATTTGAAAAAAAATTTAAATAATTACATATTATGTACAGTAGTCTTCCCTTATTTCACAATTTAGCTTTTCACACTTTCAGTTACCCATAATCAACCACAGTCCAAAAATATTAAACAGAAAATTCCAGAAATAATTTATGTTTTCCATGCTGTTATGAATAGTATGATGAAATCTCACACTTTCTCTCTTCATCCCGCTTGGGACATGAATCATTCCCTTGTCCCACAATATCTACACTATGTACGCTACCTGCTTGTTGGTCACTGTAGCTATCTCAGTTATCAGATCGACTGTGCTTGTGTTCAGGTAAACCCTATTTTGTTTCCTAATGGCCATGAAGTGCAAAACAGCAATGCTGGAAAAAGTGAAGCTGTAAAGTGCTTCCTTTAAGTGAAGAGGTGAGTACAATAAGATAAAATATTTTGAGAGAGAAAGAGAGAGACCACATTCACTTAACTTTTATAATGTTATTATAAAAGTTATTATGTTAGTATGTTATTATAATTATTTTGTTTTATTATTTGTTATTGTCATTAATATCTTGCTGTGCCCAATTTATAAATGACTATTGTCATAGGCCTGGATGTATAGGAAAAAACATAGTTTATATGTACAGGATGTGATACTGACCATGGTTTCAGGCATCTACTAGAGATCTGGAAGGTACTCACCCCTGGATAAAAGGGGATTATAGTACTGTGGGTTTTAATTTTTTTTTTAATTTGGTTTATTCACCTATGTTATTTACTGTTGATGATCATATTATCTTTTGCTTTCAATGTTTTAAAAAATCGCAAAGCTTCAAATGGACACATAGTGTGTTTATATTTTATTTCATATTTCACCCAATTAACACCACTTTAGCCCCTCACCTATGGTGGTACAAGACCGACACCTAAGCCATTAACACTGAAACCTGAGTTATAGCCAACGTTATAGGAAACCTAGCTCTGGGGAAGGGAGCATAATATTGATCAGCTGTAATTATCATCTATATAGCTTGCATTTTTAATTATACTGTTATTATTTTAAATATTTACCCGAGGACATATTCATTGATTTTAAAAAGAGAGGAAGGTAGAAAGAGAGAGAAAGAGAAACATCTATGTGGGAGAGAAACATCTATCGGTTGCCACCCTTACACATCCTGACTGGGGATCGAACCGCAACCTGGATGTGTGCCCTGACCGGGGATTGAACCTGAAACCTTTTGGTGGACTGGGCAATGCTCCAACCAACTGAGCCACCTGGCCGGTGCAAATTTATTATTTTTTAAAGTTGGTCAACAATCTATTATGTTAATGTTTCCTACTCTTTAAGAAGTGGGCTCTTTCTGAAAGAGAGTAAGAAAGGGACATAGGTGTAGAGAGATAAAATATATCTAAAGCATCATTAGGTATAATGAAAGTTTATTCTGAGAAAAATAAATTGAGTGTCAGTAAGTTCACTGTACTATATGTTTTCAATGGACTTATATGTTTTATGTTTATTTTAATAGTAATCTGCTTACTATTATTATCTAAACTAGTTCCCATATAGACAATTACACATAAGGGCATTGACTTACTTTATCACATTAATTAATGACTTTAAACTAGTAGATAGATTAAATAAATAATCAATTGATTTGTCCTCTCAAATACATAAATTTATTATAACAAAACTGTTCTGTGGGTATTTTTGTACTCTTTGAGGTTATAATCTCCTAGAAAATTAGAATCATAAATTCTTGGAGTTTGAGTGTAAGTTAGAGATTTCGAAAGTGAGAGGGGATTTCTGGTCTCTCTTTCTTTCCAAGAATGAGATAATGAAAGACCTCATTTTTATTCTAACAGATCTTTCTTGACAGATTCCAAAGTAAAATCAGAATTTATTCTTTTCAGTTTTTCCCACTTCAACATAATGCACATACTATACATACATGGACGTGTATATACACACATGTTCACATGCTGACATAGATACACATACACTGCTGACCTCTACCTCTACTAGAAAGAAATCACAAGTTAACATAATGTATCAAAAAATTAAGTATATTTTTGTCCTTGACCCATTTTTAGATTTCTAAATTGCTATGCACTAGTCTTTTAATTTGTAAGTTCTGAATAGTTAAGATTTTTTCTTTCTCTGTGGAAAACTCAATCGACAATAACAAAGAGGCTGAAAAGGCCTATAGGATATTCTTGGATATCCTATGGCATATTTTAAAAGAAAAAAAAAAAACAGAATAAAGTTGCCTTAGCAATGCCTTTAAATTTTTTTTTAAAGATTTTATTTATTTATTTTTAGAGAGAGGAGAAGAGAGGGAGAAAGAGCAATGTGTGGTTGCCTCTCACATGGTCCTCACTGGGGACCTGGCCCGCAACCCAGGCATGTGCCCCGACTGGGAATCGAACCGGGACCCTCTGGTTCCCAGCCCACGCTCAGTCCACTGAGCTACACCAGCCAGGCAATGCCTTTAAATTTTCTTTCACAAAGCAAACAATTTTATTAACAAACTTTTGCTTCTTGATTTTCAAGTAGATTATTTAGGATTCCTTTATTGCAAGATAAAGTACATTTTTTATTCAATTCTTGTCACATTTTACCATATCATGAGAAGGTGAATTTTAACAATTAGCACATTTTGGATATTGTGACAATTGCATGTAAATGTTTAGCATGAGAAGAGTGGCCACTTCTTCTTATATTATTAGAAATCTAGAATTCTGGAGGGAGCAAAGACTCTGCCGTTTAACCTTGTGGTTTCTGACTACATCTCCTCTGAGAAAACTGCAGACTTTGGACCCTCAGTCCTTGCTCCTACAAATTTTTTTCTTCAAAACTGAGCTATAAAATTAACACATGTTAAGCTCAGACATTCAGGCAACGAGCTGGAGCTGGGAAAACATGCGGCTCCAGGTTTATTATGTTGAGACAGTATTTTAGTTTGCAAAGGAAATTTGGGAGGAAATTTTTATGTTTGCTGCTTCGGCCATGCTCTTTCTATGTTTAATGTTTATTCTGCACAAACATTATGCATGAGAGTGCTGTGTTTTTTAAGGCTGAACATATAATGCTTTGATCATTTTACTCTTTGTGAATTTTTCCAATAAGCCAACATTGCTTCTCACTTCAAATTCAAACAGCTCTCTCATTGATTTTCAAAATTATTCACCAGGCCATTGCTGTGTGTGTATTCATCCTTTTTTCTAATATATTGTATCCTTCAATGTGGTAAGGTGGATGTTCTTTGCCATCCCCACTTCCTCTGGTTTCCTTTTTTTTCTGCATTGTTTCCTATAGTTTTGTAGACATTGACAATAGCTTTTCATTTACCTTTCAGAAAATTTGACATTATCCTCTGATTTAAAACTTTTTAGAGTATACCTTCCCATCAACTAAGTGGATTAAAGTAGTGAAAATACATTTTCCCTGCACTATGTCTTTACTGAAGTATAAATATGTAGCCTGCAACATTTTGCCCTTTTGCCTTCTTTGTGTGACAGTGATTTCATGTATTATTATTCAAAGTTGTATAAATTAGTAGCCAAAACTAATAAAAATGCTTGTCCTTAATAATAACTATTATTCATTGTCATTGTGAAGTTTTGATATAATCTTGGCATATCTTTCTGTTTTGAACTATAATTCATTCTTTTACATTTCTGTTAAAATTCTTAAGTAGGTATAATAAGAAATCTAGTTTTTACTGCTTGAAATCATTGACTATGTTCTTTATTTTTAAAAGTTAACGAAGTTTAATAATAAATTGAGAAGAGAGTTTCATAATGGAAAAGTAAACTGGTAAATTTAAAAATGATCATAATATATGATAAAACTTGCATACTTTGAATTCTAGCTTGTTTTTATTGAGCTAAGAAAATGATTCACACTTTGAACATAGTTCATATGTAACATTTGACTATGATTATATAATTCTAGAATTAACCTGTGTCAGTCAGTATCGTAAAGGAACTCAGCAAGATGTGCATAGGAATGCCTAGTCAGTTAAAGTTCTTAATCCTCATTTTTTCAAAAAACTGTATGTAACTATTTCTGTTAGTATGTGTTTAACTCAGAGACAGATGGAGACTTAACAACTAAGGAGGGTGTACTCATAATTTGAATAGTTTTTCCTCCAGGAAGGCAGGTTAAGGGTGACTCTGAAAGAGGGGCAGGGTTAGGATGCTGATACAACTTCTTCTAATCTTTAGTTTTTTAAGGATTTTCTGTCAGTTTATACTCTGTTGCAGAGACAACGAACTATGTGTCAGATCTGTAAAAGACAGCATAAATATTCAGGAGACTCATTTAAGCTTATATGATACAAGCTGAGGCAAGGTTGACTTGGTGAAAAACAAAACACTAATGTATACCGGAGTTCCCATTAAGCACATCTTTTACTGCAGCCACTTTTTTTTATACCAGTTCCTAATGTATGAGATGAAAACACACAAACAAAAACAAGCCCCCCCAAATCTGCTTCTGCATAAAGGCCAGTCTACGTGGAAAATAATACATGCTGTATTCATATACGCCAAGAGGGCATGGTTATTTATTATTCATTAGTGTCGGTAGATAGCTGACTGTCACTTGAATCAGAGTGGAGTCTGATGGAACGCTGACACTGATTGATGGACCTACTCCTGAGAGTCTGCACAGGCAGACCGCTTCAGCCAGCTGAATACATAAAATCATCCTGGACCTGATTGGCCATGAAGAATCTTGTTGCTATTTTTCTTTACTTTTAAGAAAACATTGCTTAGTATCAATTCATTTGAGTTTAAGATTAATTTTAGATTTTTAGCATCATAATTACCAAGTAAGGATAATCACTGATTCTTTCTCACATTTAGAGAAAGAATTTTGATTTGGTTCATTCTGTCTTACAGAAACTTAAATAAGTAAA
Organism: Micronycteris hirsuta; assembly: GCA_004026765.1. NCBI lineage: Eukaryota > Metazoa > Chordata > Mammalia > Chiroptera > Phyllostomidae > Micronycteris > Micronycteris hirsuta. The sequence continues at coordinate 49,242 of PVJI01008022.1, forward strand.
ATAAATACATAAAAATTTATAGTTGCTCTGCGTATACATACCTGTTATTATTGGAATTTTTCTTAGAGAAATGCTGTTTACCTGAAAGAATAAAAGTTGAGTCATTGATATGCAGTGTTTATGATACTAAACATAAAAGTAAACTGTGTTCTTGAATTCTCCTGAATGACTATCAGCATTGTATATTTTTAATGGATTCCTCAACTATAGTGTGTACTCATTTTATTGATAGTTGTTAATAATATATCAAAATTTTGCAGAGATTTTAATAGTTATTTTCAATTATAATTTGTTAATTTTCTCAATTTGAATGAAAGCATTAGCACTTGAAAATAATGTGCAGAATTTCAAAATCACTTAATATAGGGTTAATAGTTTTTATTTTAAAGTAGCAGAAGACGATCAAATTATATTTTGTCTGCAATTTAATAAAAGGGTTAACTTGAGTTATAATTATGTACATACTTCATTTTTGTGAAATTTACTTTTATTTTCAGTTCTCGTTTTTAGTACTCACATTGGTATATTTTATGTGTACACATATTTATTAGCTAAGTCTGTAATTTTAGATATATAAATCTATTAAATTATATTTTGCATGGAATAATGTTGGCAGTAATAATTATAATATTTTAGAGCTTCTGAGTTATAAATCTATATATACTCAAAGTATTTATTTTTAAAAATCTATTAGAACTTTTTATCATGTTTACATATGCATATTTGAACATTTAGATTTGAGGTTAGGTAATTTCTTTCACATTATTCAAAATCAATATTAATCTAACATTAAAATAGCTCATAGCCTTTCAAAGTAACATGTAACTTATTATATTGTTACAGCATCTTTGTTAGATGCTAAAATGTTTATGTATTTCTTAGTCAGAGAAGGCTGTATTTCACAGTGTTAGCCACTAACAACAGAGAGCAAAATAGAGTTATGAAAATTATATAGAATGTTTTCAGGTACATTCATTTTAAAATGTGGTTGTCAATAACTACTTATATAAGAATGACTCAGAAGCACTTTTCCCCTACCTACTGAATGACTCTACATAACATATTTTACAAGCTAGTGATCATCACATAAACATCCGATTTTGGTTTTCCCTTTAGAAGTATACGTGGAGATTAAGAGTTAATTTCCACAGACAAATGACATTGGAAAACTGAGATAAACAGTTCAGCATTTTCTGTGCTGACATGATGTTTGCCTGCCTGATTGCATCCTTTCCAACAGGCAGCAGAGACGCAATTACGAAGAAAGACATCTGTGCCAAGGTTTAGCTAGCCAAAAAGGGCAGGCCCTTGTGTTTGAAAGGTAGAGAACCAAATCGATGAAAATGTCTGGACCTGTTAGCACCAATAAAGCTGAAGGCTACTGGGGAGCTCAGAGAGGGCCTTTTGTTGTAGCGATGGACAGAGACCCAAACTGTGACACTTCAGGGGAGCAGGGTCAGCAAAGAAGATCATCCATCTTCTTCAGTGGCAGCTTTCTGTCAGATTCTAACCCTGTCCAGTAGAGGCACTAAGCCTCTCCTGTTGACACCAACGGATTCTCAGCCAAGTGTAAATGAAGCTAATATTCACTGACCTTATGCATAGCAAATGAAGCCCTGTGTGTCATTTGAGAAATAATGTTATCTGACACTTCAAAAAGTGAATGATGGGCTGAGTGTGTTGAGTGAGTGTGTTGACTGAGTGTGTGTGTGTGTGTGTTTCTTGGTCAAGAAAGCAAATGTATATCCTTTTGCCACTTGATATTTTTAGTTGATTTTCACAGCAGCCACAGATTTACCATTTTGACAACAATTTAACTTTGTATCATTTTCATTACACATCAAGGTGTTTTCACATGCAGAGCTTGACTCTACTGCAAAACAAGCTCTTACTTGGCTTCCTTTAGTTTCTGTAACAGTGTCTAGTCACAGAAAAACATTCATTTTTTGCTACTAAAAGATATAAATTTCAAGGAAATTCTGAATTACTAGTTCACATTCAAAACATAATGAAGCAGACTATATTTCTCTGATTATAAAAAGTGGATTGCTCTTATTAGAGAGCAAGTCATAATGGCTTTATCATTTTAAAGCATTGCCAAAAAGCTCCTTTTCTTTTAGTTAGTGATGTCTGTTACAACCTAACAGACTATAGTCTATAAAGCAAGATTTTCCTATATTTTTCTTACTATATTTTAAATTGTATAGTGTGTATATTCTCACTCTGAAGGGTTTTCCATAGTCCTTAAAAAATCTCAGTACTTAAAAAAAATCCATAGTACTTAAAAAATTAGGGTTAAGATGTACCAGTGGTCATAAATGTCCATTATATCAACAATATTAAGTAGTTCTATACAGTGTAACTAAAACATTACCACTGACAAAAATAGAATGCCTGTGATAAATATAAAACAATCATTTAAAGGAATCTGTCGTATTTAAGGATTTAGGAAAAAGATGTGTTAAAGCATAGTGTTGAATCTTCAGAGTTCCATGGAAGGTGACTGACATGGTGGATTCTATGAGAATCGCCAGGATAGATCTGCATCTAATTGACATCAGTCATGTTTGAACTGAAAATAAACAGCTGTAACATTTTTGGAATCTGGGTATTGATTTTTTTCACCTCATCAGTCTTGTTTATTTATACTTATTAAAGGAGGAGACATGTTTTTTGTTCTATCAAACTTGAAAAGACAGCATTTGATTAGTAAGATATATTCTTCTTATTTATTTTTTACAAGAAACTAAAATCAGATGAGATCATACACCAAGTTCTCTCCTGGCACTGGCAGTGTTCCAGAACCTAATCATACAAAGACACTAAACATGTGTTCAGTCAAATTCTTATTTTTTTCCCTCATATTTGTCTGCATCTAAGCACCCTTCTAAGTAAAGTGATGCTCAAAGATCGGAGAGAAATTTTCCTTGTTGATAGGAACTTCACTGAGTTCTGACCTCTCTCCTCAGTTATCTTCTGCAGGATTTGATAATGATGTACATATAAATTGCAAGCATTAGAGTTTTAGCTTTGTTTATGAATTGTATGCACTATCTGCACATACAGATATTAAATTCAGCCAATGCATCAACTATTTTCAAAACAGCACTGTGACAAACAGTAACTTCATAAGTTTTGTTGTTAGTAGTGTTGGCGGTGATGGTGGTAGGGGGTGAACTAAATTAAGCTGATTTTCAGATATCTTGAACTGCATTACTTTTGTACAAAGAATCCTCCAGATAAATCAAATGGACACAAATATATACAAGCATACTCCAGAAATGGCAGCAGCCTCCTGCTAGTGTCTTTTCTAAAGGATCTACTACAGTGTAGTAACTCCTTTATAAACATTTGTGAAAAGCTGCCAGGAGTACAGACAAAATTTTGCATAAGATTTTTATATTATGTTGTCATAGATTTTCTTGATTTCTTCAGAAATAGCATTCAAAGAGTTTCCATGGTTGAAGAAAATAAAGAAGAATTGGTAAAACGCCAGTAGATTTTGCTTCATGGAATTACTAGCTAATGGATTTAGGTGTTTGAATCTAAACTAAAAAGGCCATTTGTATGTTATGATCCGCAGGAGTCAGATTAGATTAGTAACACTGAAACAGGAGTGCCATTTCATGCTGCTGTTAAATTCCAGCCCCTTTGCCCTGAGAATTTACAGAGTTCAGTCAAGTCCTGCAAGCCCAGTGAAGGGTGGTTTAAATATGGGGGTCAGTGTGTTCTGCTGTCATGAAGCCTTCTGGTAACTTTCTAAAATTATTCTTTGTTGAATCTTTTGAACCAGTGGTGTCATCTCACAGGATTTCTTGGATTATTCTTAGAGGCATTATTTGGATTAGAAACTTCTTGGAGACTAGGAAAGTACTAAACGTCACTCATGTACTAATATAACAGTCATGAACTAACATTGCTCTACCTTTACTAGGTACTATATTTGCATAAATACTGATTATATTTAAGATTTTAGGAACCAAACAATGCCTGAAATAATTGGGATTCCTAGATTCCTGCCAGAAAGCCACAATTGCTGAGGGCAATAGTTTGGGGGGGAAAAGGTCAATAGAGGATTATTAAAGATGACTAAACAAATCATGTCACCTCAGTATAAATTATGATGGTTTTAAAATGAATTTTAAAGATCTTTATATTCAGTCAGACTGGAGAATCAAAGCATCCTTTCCCAGAGTTGATTGTTATTATTGCCATATATTGTTAAAAGAACTGAGATATTTAGTCCTAGCTAGTATTAGTTATCTATAGCTAGTGATCTATAAAGTAAGAGATTGCTATACATTATTCAATAAATAAGTGTATATAAATGATAAACAATGATTCCCAATAAAAAATCTGTTTCTCTTCATTTACAAAGAAAAGATTATTTTAGATAAAAATTTGTAATTTTACTATTTTATTATTTATTTTATTTAATTTTTGCTGTAATTTTTTCTATTTAGTATATTACCGCTTAGTCTCCTTATACACACTGTCCCCAGTAATCACCACAGACCTTACATGGGGAATATATGATGTCAAAATAGACATATTTTTAAAATAATAAAATTTTATAATAATTGTAAAATTTTAATAATTTTAAAATTTTATAATAATTAAATTAAAATAATAATCAATTGTGACTTACTGTGTGAAGGAGGGCCTGACATGCTTATATTTTTAAATGTGAAGGAAATTACTTTGCATTTACCCTCCCTTCCCCACAGTCTTTTCCTTGGTAGTAATTTTGTATACTGTGTTAAAATATAAGTGTTACTTTTTTGTCTTATAGGAACAATTTGTGGAAAAATCTAGTAAATGGGTAGTATTCAATTTTCAATACGTTCTGTTTGTTTTTCCTGTTTAAAAGGCACAGAAAAAAATGGGAGAGGTTTTTTGTACTATAATGAACTGGAGAATGAATCATCAAGTGAATAGTGCATCTCTCACTGAAATTCATGGGAGTTGTTTTTTCCTTTCTGTCAATCTGGAGGAAAAAAAGAAACCAGCATTTCCAATACTTGGGTTGACATTTCACGGGACAACTGAAAAAGTAGCCATTCCTTTGAGGGCATGGTTGATTTTATTTCTGATTCTTACTGTGGTACAGGGATCAAGGATTTCTGGCGAAGTTTGACCTGTGCTTGAGGTCAGGACAAGTGGGTGATTTTCACTTTCTGTACCTGCAGATCACTGAAGCTATGTGGAGATTGGAGTTTACTCTGCCCGGCTTTGTCAGCATGGCTGTGGCTTTTTTGACAGTTGTCAAAGAATCCTGAGATGGAAGGATTTGGGTGTAAAAATTGCTGTTTCTATAGAGCAGGAGACTACAATATAATTTTTAAAAATTTAGATTGTAACATATAATTTTGAAAAATCTTGATTGTGCCATTTTATATTGAAGAAAATTGTCTAATACTGACTTATGTTCCAAAGTATAATCATTATATTGGGTTTAAATGCAATCAGAATTCTAATCTTGGGATTTTAGTTTTTAGGTGTTCTATCTCTTAAAATATGACTTTAACTTTTATTATATTTTTAATTAGCTGGAAGTTAAGTGAGGAAGAACTAGGTTAGAATAGTGGACTATTTTATTCCGTTGCTCTTTTTAGCTAGTTAAATAAATAACCAGTTTTTTCTCCATTTCTCCCTCTCATCCTTCCACCTTTCCTCCTGTTACGTATTTATATTAATAAATATAAATTGTTCATTAGTATATAGGTATGTTAACAAATATATAGACCGTTTTCACAGGTCCACAGGCTTTGCAGTAAATCCTTTCTTATCTGTATTTTTCCTTTGTGACTGAGGAGTTTGTTCCTTGAGTTCTGCCCCATTCATGCTGCTTCCCTTCGGCCCTCCTCTGTCTGGCTCTGCCAAGCCATAAAAATTGACACATGAAGGCCGAGATGCTCTATTTTCTTCTTGGTAGCACTATGTAATTATGTCTCACCATTTGAATATCAGGAAGTCTTTTCTAGTTTCATCTATTGCCAAATGTCTGTTTTTGTTTATTCCTTAAACAGTGGTGTCACATTAACAGTTTTTCAGGTGAAGATGACAGTGAAGTTTCCATTCATGCTTTTATACAGGTCGTGACCTTTCTTGACCTCAGTAAGAGATGCTTGTTTTGGAATCTCTACGAACCTCTGGAGAGTTAGTACCTGGTATAAAATTCCAGAGGGATTGTTCTCATTTCAGTGTACTCATATCAAGGCTACAAGTACTAGTAGGCTAGATTTAAATATCCGTTGATAATTTAAATGATTGCCAAAATTTAATGAATTTTACTGAAAAAAAGTTGAAACTGACAGGGATATAACATGTTATCAGATTAGGAATTCACCAATGCTGCACGGAGAGATGATAAAAAAAATAGTATTGGTATTAACAAGAATTCAGTAGTAAGCCCTGGCTGGTGTAGCTCAGTGGATTGAGTGCGGGCTGGGAACCAAAGGGTCCTGGTTCGATTCCCAGTCAGGGCACATGCCTGGGTTGCAGGCCAGGTCCCCGTGATGGCCATATGAAAGGCAACTATACATTGCTGTTTCTCTCCCTCTCTGTCTCCCTACCTTCCCCTCTCTCTAAAAGTAAATAAAAAATAAAATCTTAAAAAAAATAAAAAGAATTCAGTACTAAAAGCACTGTTGGGGAAAGATGCTTGGAATATAAAAACAATTTAATTTAGTTCAGCAAACACTTTTTTAGTGTTTTTTGTTTATAGATAAATGTGTTCATGAGAGATAAATTTATGAGTCTGTATATTGCCAAAAACACTAAATTAATGATGTTAACAATCAAGCAGTAAATATTGAACTACATTTGATAAATAAATTTCCACCTTATTTTTTTTTCCTATTAAAATGTCTAACCAACCCTGTCCAAATAGCTCAGTTGGCTAGAGCATTCTACCAACACACCAAGGTTGCGGGATTGAACCCCTGTCAAGGCACAATCCTTGTGCCCTGATACAAGAATCAGCCGATGAATGTGTAAATAAGTGGCACAACGAATCGATGTCTCTTTCTCTCTCCTTTTCCCTCTCTCTCTTCCTCTTTCTAAAATAAATAAATAAAAACTTAAAATGTCTAACCAATAGAAAAGTACAAAGAATAGCCTAAGAACACGAATGGTCTTCAGACTCTCCAATCTTTAAAATATTGCCATATTTTTATCTGTTCCCCCTTCTTCACCCTGTGTGCATATCATATCTTTTTATATATCATATATTTATATATATATTTTTTCCTTGCTGAACCATTTAAAAGTAAGTAACTCTTAAATATTCTAGCATTTTTCCCAAAACGAAGACATTCTTCTATATAAGCATAATACTGTATTTCAAATGTAAGAACTTATTTTGTAATTACATTTTATTGTTTATGCTATTACAGTTGTCCCAAATTTTCCCCCTTTTTCTACCTCCACCCAGCACCTTCCCCCGACATGCTCAGGCCATCTATATCTATGATTTCTGTTTCTGTTCTTTTTTATTTTGCTTTTTTAAAGATTCAATTGGTGATATATATGTATTTATTGCCATTTTATTGTTCATATTTTTTATCTTTTTTAAAAGATTTTATTTACTTCTTTTTAGACAGAGGGGAAGGGAGGGAGAAAGAGAGGAAACATCCTTGTATGGTTGCCTCTCGAGTGCCTCCTACTGGCGACCTGGCCTGCAACCCAGGCATGTGCCCTGACTGGGAATTGAACAGGCGACTCTTTGGTTTACAGGCCAGTAGTTAATCCACTAAGCCACACCAGCCAGGGCCTGATCTTCTTCTCCTTAAGGAAGACCCTTTAACATTTCATAAAACACTGGTTTGGTGATGATGAACTTACTTAATTTTTTCATATCTGGGAAGCTCTTTATCTTTCCTTCTATGTTAAATGATAGCTTTGCTAGGTAGAGTAATCTTTGTTGTAAGGCCTTGCTTTTTATCACTTTGAATATTTTTTGGCAGTCTCTTCTAGCCTGAAAAATTTCTTTTGATAAATCAGCTGATAGTCTTATGGGGTTTCCTTTGTAAGTAACTAGCTGCTTTTCCCTCGATACATTTAATATGCTCTCATTATATTTAAACTTTGTTATTTTAATTATGATGTATCTTACAGTGGGCCCTCTTTGGGTCCATATTGTTTGGGACAATTTGTGTTTCCTGGATTTGAATGTATTTTCTTCCCAAATTTAGGGAAGTTTTCTTTCATTATTTTTCAAATGGATTTCCAATTTCTTGCTCTATCTATTCTCCTTCTGGTACCCCTATGAAGAGAATGTTGGTATGCTTGAAGTTGTCCCAGAGGTTCTGCACTCTCCACATATTTTTTTAAATTCTTTTTTCTTCTTGCTGTTCTGATTGGTCGATTTTTGCTTCTTTATGTTCCAAATCACTGATTTGATTCTTGGCTTCATACATTCTATTGTTGACTCCCTGTAAATTGTCCTTTATTTCAATTAATGTGTTCTTTGTTTTTGACTGGATATTTTTCATGCTGTTGAGGTCCTCACTAAGTTTCTCGAGCATCCTTATAACTAGTGTTTTGAACTCTGCATCTGAAAGATTGCTTTTCTTCATTTCATTTAGTTCTTTTTCTGGAGTTTTGTTCTGTTCTTTCATTTGGGCCATGCTTCTTTGTCCCTTCATTTTGGTAGCTTCTGCGTGTTTGTTTTTATGTGTTAGGTAGAGCTATGACATCTGTCAGGCTTGATACAGTGGTTTAATGTAGTAGGTGCCCTGTAGGTTCCAGTGGCACAGCCTTCCCTATCACCCACGCTGACTACTCAAGATGTGCCTTCTGTGTGGGCTGAGTACACCCCCTGTTGTAGTGGAGCCTTGGCTGCTGTTGGCATGTCAAAGGTCAGCCATTGCCTGTGCTCTGTCTGGGGTCACAGAGCATTAGCCACAAAGTGATCTGCAGATGGCTGCTACTTACGTTGGGCTTGGAGGTGCACAGAGGAGGCCAAACTGTGAATCAAGCCTAGCTTCTGCTACTGCTGGGCCTGAGGGGACTTAGCGAGAGGTACAGGGCTCACTGCAGCCAGATTCTGTTTGTTTGAGAGAATTTAGGAAAATCTGAACCATGGGCCAAGGCAAGCCATTCATATGAAAATGCCACTGGAAAGCAGCTTGGGTAGTTTGAATGTTGGGTGGGGCAGGGCCTCATAGAATCACCAGGGCAGGGCAAATAGTGTAAGCCAGGTTTATGGAGTTTCAGATGCAGCTCATGCCTACTGGCTTTGTGTGGGGAGGGCCCGGAGGAGAAACAATGGCCTCTGCCTGCACCTACACTCTCTGGGTGTATGCTGCCCCCTAGCTCTCACCCTGATGCCAGACAGTTCAGTTCCTCCCTGTATATTTCTGCTGCCTCTCAATCTGCTGTCCCCATGCTGGAGCCCAGAGAAATGAGTAGGATTAAGTCTGTGCGTGGACCCTTAAGAGGAACTGCTTGGGACTCTAGCAGTTTGTCTCTACAGTCTCAATTTTCACTGTTTTTTATAGCCAGAACTTATGGGGACTTCTCTTCCTGGCACTGAAATTGTGGGCTGGAGGACCTGGTGTAGGGCTGGGATCCCTCACTCCCAAGATATCCCTCCAAATTTTTATCTGTCACACATGAGTATGCGACAAGCTTGTTCCCCATCTCCACCCCTCCTCCCAGTCTCAATGTGGTTTCTTCTTTAAATCTATTGTTGTAGGACTTCCATTCAGCTCAATTTCTGATGGTTCTGAATAATGGTTGTTCTATAATTCAGTTGTAACTTTGATGTGGTTGTGCAAGGAGGCAAGCTGCATTTACCTGTGCAGCTGGAATTCTGAAATACAAGAACTTTAATATTTAGGTAAAAGTTTATCTGTTAAAATGTTCCTATGTTAGTTTCCTATTTGCCTCAAACTATTTCTTATAGCTGATATTTTTTCAATCCATGATACAATTAAAGATCTCACAATTGTTTGGCTATAATATTTCTCTTCTTTCATTTTAATCTAGAACTTTCCTTCAATTTCAGTTTTCCTTTCACTTTCAGTTTTTTCCTTTAGTTTTTTCACTTTACTAACCTTTTTTTTTTTTTGAAGAATCCAGATCAGCCCTGGCTGGTGTAGCTCAGTGGATTGACTGTGGGCTGTGAATCAAAGGGTCGTTGGTTCTATTCCTGGTCAGGGCACATGCCTGGGTTACAGGCCAGGTCCCCAGTGGGGGCCACATGAGAGGCAACCACACATTGATGTTTCCCTTTCTTTCTCCCTCCCTTCCCTTCTCTCTAAAAAATAAATAAATAAATAAAATCTCTAAAAAAGAAAAAGAATCCAGATAATTTATTTCTTAGACTAATACAACATTGTAAGTTTGCTTGCTATCTCATTATTCAAGTTAAATTTTTGGCAGGGATACCAAAGGCAGAGATAGTGTAGTTGATGTGTTTTATTTTTGCTTGTATCACATCATGTCAACTTGTCCCATTATTTGCAATGCTAAGTTTGATGGTTTGGTTAAAGTTATGTTATTATAAATTTATTGTTTTCCCTGTGTAATTTATGAATAATCTATGCAGTGATACTTAGGGACACTATAATTTCCCTATTCCTTGATGATCTTTCTCCCAGTGTTTTATAATCCATTGTTAATAGCACGTGAAATCATTTATTACATTGGTAGTTTCAAAATGTTGATTTTCTAATTTTCTTATTCCTTCTATATTTAGTAGTTTGTTTTATTCTGTAAATAAGAGTTTTTGTTCTTCCTAGTCCCAGTTAATTTTTCAGTAGTGCCATGGACTCACAAATTGTAATAAAATAATAATTTTCAAAGTGAGTTTCTAGTTAAAGAATGATTTCTACTTTAAAAAGAATCAAATTGAATATGAATTATATACATTGATGTCAGTTCAGATTTTTAAGATTGAAATTCTAGCCTACATCTTTCGGCCTTTGTTCTTTTCTTTTTTTGCCTTTAAAGAGAAATTTAATGCATCTTTATTGTTATGCATACTTAATAATGAGTGAATAAGTCCTTCATTTTCAGGAGACTTTTGAGAAATCTTTCATACTGGGAACATAGCCCAATTAAAGTAATTAAATAATGCTTAAAATTATTTCTTCTGGACTAGAGATACACTAAGGTGCATGTCCAGAATCTGTCACCAATGAACTGTGTGAATGGGTAATCTACCTAATCTCTCACGTTCTTGGTTTCCTGCATTCAAAATGAGCAATATTAACAGTATCTATTCCAAGAGATTTTGTACAGAGTAAATGATCTAACATACAGCAAGCACTTGCACATGGACAGTGGAAGATAATAAACATGCATAAAAATGACATGATGCTTACCATGCATTTAGTATATTGTCTAACACATGGTAAACAATCAATATGTGTTAGCTACAATTGTTATTATTCTACAAATTGTTCTCTGTATTTCTGTTTTACTAAAAGAGGCTGGAAATGATGCATCGGCCTTATCACTCTACTTTCATAAAATCTCTCCAATCTATCCAATCAATTTTTTTCTGTCCTATTGCCCCTATCTAAGTTTATGTTTTTGTTTTATCAACTTAAATAATATCAGTAGCCTCCTAGGTTTTTATTTTTTACTTATGTTTTGTATTACTCCCTTTTAATATTTTTTCTCCTTACCCCTCCAGAGTAATTTTTGAAAATGCAAATTCAGTTATGTCATGACTTTCTTTAAACATATTTTCTCAAGTAATTACCATGATAGTTCTTACCATCTTATTCAGAATCCTTTCTTACTTGCCTCTGTTTATTTTTATACCTAGTACTTAACTATACTGAAAATTGAGGAATCCTAAATGCTTTATTTCTCCTTCTGATCTTGAGATACTATAATTTTCTGCCTTGACTATCATCTCTTTTTGGAAGTCTTATAATCTTATCATTCTGTACTCCCCTTCCCTTCTTCTTCCCACAGGTTCCCAGCTGTGGGATCAGACAGGTTTCAAAGTGCATAAGCTTTGCTGCAATGTGCCTCATTAGATATAGGTTACTGCAAAATAATGGCATTTCTTTATATCCACTAAAACTAGCACCCTCCCCGGCTCACCCTACCTACTCAGTAAGTAGAACAGAAAGGATAAAACATATAAATATAGCTATTTAGTTAACTTCTATATAGAAGTACCCCAAAATTACATTTCTTATTCAGTGTTCAAGTAATTGCCAGTTAACAATTAAGTACCAACAAGCAATTTTGATGACAATAATGATGAACAGATGAATTCTCTTCCAAGGCGAGAAAAAGATCCTTGACTCTGAAAAAGGCAATACCAACTTATGTGTTTGAGAATAGGAAACTAACACTATTACAGTGTATCTATCAAATGAAGTCTCGTATAGACTCTCAAATCATGTCATTATAAATGATAATAGTTTACATGGGAAACTGTTAATGGTATGAAGCTAAGTAAAAAGCATTCACAAGGAGATGTGATACACTGTTAGAAAAAGACTGGGAAATATACATACAATTGATAATGTGGATCCTCTGTGTCCAGGGGGGATATAGGTTACATGTAGTCTTCTTCTGATTATTCTACTTTGTGTTTTCTGCATTGATTGTGCATTATTATACATATGTGTGTGTGTACCCATACACCTGTCTATCTAATCTAGCTATAATTTCACAAAGCAAGAAAAGGAGCATAGATATAACATGACAAAATTAACGATTCCTTGCCTTGTTTTTTACTCTCATTAACACATGGGGAGCAAGTACTACTTTTGGTTGCTTTTTAAAAATATGGGATACCACTTTAGTTAAATACAAGATTTCTTATTTTTCAGGAATATTTTAGTATTAATTAAGAAACACAATCTAGACAAATTTAGTAAATGCACTACCATAAATATAGAAGGAAAACAGGGACTTTGTATATTTTAAAAACTTAGGAAGAATTTAACACTTTATTTCCTTCTGACGCTGGATAACACAGAGAAGTAGACTATTTAAACATACTATAATAAAATAGATAAGACTCGTGTGTGTGTGTACACACACATATTCTTATAGATTTTTAGATTTTATAGTTTTTGAGTTGTAGCTATTACTAATAAGCTATTATGTATTTGCAGTCAGTTGCATTGTTTTGTGGCAATGAATATTGCTTATGGAATTAGCTGTAAATGAGTAGCTTGAAATCAAATAGGTTTTATATATAAATTCCTCAAAGGTAAATCTCTTTGTGTGTGTGTGTAGGGGGAGTGGAAGAAATTGGCATATAATTGTATATTAATTCTGGAAAGAAAACCAAATTAATTATAAAATTAACTACCAAAAGTAAGTGAATATATTGTGACAATCATCTTTAATGTCATATTGAATCTTGCCATGTTATGGATATTACATGTACAATTGTATTTGTCATGAAACTAATTTTGATCGTCTAATATGACATATTCAAAATCTTTTGTTTCTTAGTTCCAGTAAAAATACAGTTTTTTAACTTTCATTCCATTCAGTCGGTTTGTTTTAAGGAATTAACACTTATTTTCATAACAGACTATAGAAAATATTTTAGCAGATAAATCATCTGTGAAGCATATGATAGAGTATAATTTATGAGTTTTATAAAGATATATAAATGTGCAGCCTCTAGCCTACTTAGTCCTGTACAATTTTGGTAGATCAGCCTTCTCTACTCAGATGCTCAGGAAATAGATAACATTTGACGATTTTGGTCCTAGATGCTTCTGCAGTTCCGGGGAATTCGTGATTAGTGCAGTCTGTGGAAAAGGCTGCCCAGCATTTGCTTTCCCATTGTAAGAGTTGCATCAGGAAAACTTCTGCTGACAATTTCTTCCCAAATTTATCTCCCCATCCATTAGTTGATAAAACAGAAAAACAAAACAAAATTGTACAGAGCATCTATTCTGCGCATGTTATGTAGACTTTGTATTTTCATTAAAGTATAAATGTGTAAATGACTAGTTAAAATAGAAGTGAGAAGTGATAAATTGTGTATATACTCGTATTCTAATTAAGTGAGGAGACAAATACAGGCTTGCAGGCGACGGTATGCACACTGAGTGTCAGTAGATATGAAACCGCACAAAGACAGCTGCAGGCCCAGTGAGTGCTGTGGGTAAAGGTAGGGCGGGTGTGAAATCGCAGCCATCTATGGTGCTCAGATAGCTGGGGGTGCACACAAAAAGTTTTAAATGGTGATATAGCTGGAAAAATATAAGATAAATTGGATTAAATCTTGGGTGGAGGACTTTCTATGTTATAGTCTTAAGGAATTGATACTACCATTTGTAGTTATGGAGAAATCATGAAGAATTTTTAAGGGGGCATAAAGTCAAAGCTGTGCTGAAGTAGCAAGTTTAGGGGAGGTTGAAGACTGGAGTAGAGGTGAGAGAAACTGAAAGCCACCGCGTGTGTGGGCTGACTCAGGGCAGAGACTCTGAATGAAGGTCCTGTTACTGAGAATGGTAAGGAAGGGAAGTGTTACCCATTAAGGAGCTAAAAACTGATGACTAGAAAAACAAGACATTAAGGATGAAACATGAGTTAAGAATTTCTGAGTCTATCTTTTACTACTATTCTTTGTAAGCCCACTTTACTTCAGTGAAACTAATGTAATTTGTCAATAGTTTCTAAATGTTGCCCTTACTTTTTGAACTCAATTCTTTTTATTGTGCTTGTTTTATTTGCCTGACACTCCTTTTCTTCCATGTCCTCATAAAATATTCGTGTATTGTGTGTCCCTCAAAAATTCATGTTAACTCCCCCAAGTAGCCCTCTCTGATTTTCAGTCATACTAATTTCTCCTCTCTTAGAAGTCCACAATATTTTATTTGTATATTTCTTATGAAAAAATAATTTATTGCCTAAGATATTATATTTTAGTGGTGAAAAGCAAGAGCTTTGGAGCCAAATTCATATTCTACTACTTACTAATTGTGACCTTGAGCAAATTACTTAATTGCACATAATCTCGGTTTCTCATCTTAAACTGGGGAATCAGCAGAATCTGCAGATTCTGAGTACTATCCAGTATTACATTCTATGATGCATATGTTTTACTGAATGACATTCCCAGAACAAACGTGTGCTTGGTAAATATATTAGGTGTTGTGCGAGATGATGTGAATTACCTAAACTAGATGGATATGGGGAATGAGGCTCCTCCATCAAATAATGGGCCAGTCATATTGAGCATTCTAATGATGGCTCTTAAAATAAGATAAAGACTTTGATTGGGTGCAGTAGACAAAAAGAAAAAAAAATGGCTTCACATATCCACTTTTGCTGATGTCTCCTCCTTGGTCAGGTCGGAAAAGCAGGTAGTCAGGGATTCTCCCTTGAAATGAATGTGGCTGGAGGCATGTCTGTGCTCACCGTTATGATACCTCTCGAAAGTGACTTGGGTCCTTGTCAGAGATATTTGTGAGAATAGTTCCAGTAGTAAAAGCTGGGAAGACAAGTTAGATTAAATTCTGTTGGGAGAGTTTTTTAAGGGGGACCATATGAGTAAGCAGATCCCATCATCTAATAGGGGTGAGGGCCGAAACCAAGTTTCAGTGAGTCAAGGAATGAATGGTAACGTGAGAAAATGGCTGGAAAGAAAATAGACAGTTGTCATGAAGGAAAGGGATCAGTGACAAAGTAAACTTGTTAGAAGAGTGGGTAAAAATTTCTCTGATTACTTGGATGGTGCACATCGAAATGGTTTGATTCCCTTTGGAGGGGGTTATAATGTGAGACAAAGGCATGAGAGGTTGCTATTAAAGACTCTCCATCCAGAGTTTTTTAAACTGATTGATGTAATCTGGACAGTTGACCTTATGATAAATTCTTTTTACGTGATCCGTAGTAACATTTGGAGCAATGTTTGCAAGCGTAGTTGCGGAAATGATCGTCTAGGGTTCTTGAAGGAGATGAGCAAAAGAGCAGGATTGAAGTGGGAAAGGAACAAGGTTCAAGGCTAAGGTCAAAGTGGAAAATCTCAGAGCTTGTGACTGGAAAATGAAAAACAGTTCTGATTGGTGATGACGGCTTCAGTATGGCTGTGCGTGTGACAGAGGGCAGTGCTACCAATCTGTCTCTCCAAAGATGGGGCAGAAGACTTAGGATGAGAGGATCGCAGGCTATGAGAAAAAGAAGAGAAAAAAAATAATCTGTTACAGAATTTCAGAATGTAATTATCTTTTCTCCTAACTTATTAGTTCATTGGTTTCAACGACCTTTGATATAAGGTTTCTAAGCTTTTTATTTTGTGATTTAATTTGTGATTAATTTACTAATGTTTATTAATTCTTCAGTTGTTAGAATTACTAAATATATGTGTTAATAATCATAATATCAAAAGAAGCAGCTTATCTGCCTTACAAAATAAATTAAATTGAAAGGTTCTTGTTTTTAAGGGCATATTTTGAAATGAAAAGGATTTTCCATAATAGAAATCTTTAGTTTGTTTCAGAGAGGGTACTAAAACACAATAATATCTTTTAAAGGCATTTTGCATTAGATCTTACTTGTGTTTCCCACCATTTCTCTTCAGTTTGCAATTATGAAAATGAGATATGTATCACTTATCTAAGTAATAACTTAAAATAATGGCTTGCTTGTATTGCTTATTTTCCTTTTAACTTAAAAGTTATCGCCTTAGATTTTTCTCAATTTATAATTGTGTTGTCTAGGACATTGCATGTAGCACTGAAAGTAAATTAATTTGTAAATAGCACATGTGATCCTTTAAAATGAATATACCTGGAACAGTAAAATTTTCTTCAGAAAAATCGACTACATATTTCTTTCTAAAGAGGACTTCATAATTTTTAAAGAGGATGCTTTCTGAAAATGTTCAGGAGGAATTGCTTAATGGTAACTGAAGCAAACAAAAAGCAAATTAAAGCAAGGCAGTTACCTTCTGCAGAGCTTTTAATAGTTACAGTGAAAAATTTGGGCCACCTGCCATGCTGAATTTTATAAGTATGAATGATGTAGAGGCACTTGCCAATATAGTCATGAATAAGTGAAAAAAGAGGGGTTTTATATACTAAGGCGAACCTTCAAATGTAGTTAATAAAAGACAAGGCTTTTCTTTACTGGGTGGAAAGTTATCTGCTATATAGCAAGGCCTACTGAATGAAACATTTGTCCTCAAATTCCTTTTAATCTGCTGTGAGGTTCTGCCTGTTACCTCACTTGGAATAATGTGCCAATTTTGTAAGGATAAAGAGAATTTTATCCTTTTTTTTCTTTCCTTTAGCTTCTTGATGCAGCATTTCCTTGAATTTCACAGTACCTGCCTGTTTTTAGCAGCTCTAATTTCAGACTATCACTTTCCTGGACGAAAGTGTAAAAAGTGATATTCTCGTCCTCTTGACGGAGAATATTCAAGAAATGCAATCCCAGTGAGAATCCTGCTTACTAATGGATATTTCTTTCTCCAGGCATCTTAAAGAATTCTGTTTCTGTTTCAACTCCTTAATACCTCCTGTTCTTTGCGAAAACGGATTAAAATGTCTGGTATCCGTGGAGGAATGCTTTTGAGGGAGCATATTGCTTTTCTATTATATATTGTAAGTGGTTATTGTTCACAACTCATACCTTAATACTTTGAGTTAAAGTATTTTTCTTTGCCCCTACAAAAATATTTACTTTGTCCTGTGACTGTTTAGAACTGAAGTGCAAGAATTAGGAGAGGTATAATAGGGTTCGTCTTGTTTGGTGATTTATGCTTTGCTTTTCAAAGTTAATTGGGTATTGTTATAGATTGAAAAGTATTAAATGGAAATAATAAAAGATTTTTGTAAATGTATTAGAGATTGAAATGTGTTTTATAACTGTGGCAAGATTCTTTGCACTAAACAAGGATACTTTAGTTAGTATGGAGAAAGATTAAAAACAAACAATAAAAATTTCTTTCAGCTTTAAACTCAGGTTTAAGCAAGTTGTTACTGTGATTCCAACTCACCTCTATAAATATAGAGGTAGAGAAGCTAGCTGGTAAAATTTCCAAATTTTAACACTTTGGTGTATGTCTGGGTTATTTAGTTATTATAAGTTGTATATGGCTTATCACTATGATTTCAGGAGATCTTAGAAAGCCATTTCTCTTTGCTGTTGTCTACTCTGGTGATTACGGTGATACTCATTTTGTTGTTACCATTAATAGTTCCCCTTTCACTCTTGAAAGGGCCCTGGTTTGGATAGTAAATTATATGGTCATCTTCCATATAAAGTGTTTGGCTTCCTCTTTTCACACATTTTATACATTCAAAAGTAATCGCTTTTTAAAATGTATTTTTGTATATTATAGCTTTTTAAAAATATACATTTATTGTTACCTATCTTATCCCAAAATAAATTTATATAGTAATAACTGGTAGTTATGTCCACTAACAAAAGTAATTACATTGCCCTAAAGTTAAGGTATTAAACAGTGACTCAGGACTTCATATTTCATGATAGCAAACTGATTAATTATAATGTTTTTGCAGTCAAAGTTAGAGCAGAAAATGCAAAGCATCTTATAGGATTACTTGTCAAACAGCTAAATGGAAAGAAAAATTATGTTTTAGAGGAAGAGGCAATTCAACTTTTTTACTTCACTGGAGTTAATATGCATTAAGAGTGAACTTGCATGAAGGCAAATTTGATTTTCATATTTCATTAAATATTTATGCTCTGATCATACTGCCAGCTAATCCACGTGAAACATAATTTTAGCCTGGACAATGCTATTAGCTCTCTTCTTCCTGTATTACTTATATTAACCTAAGTGTCTATTTATAATTTTATCCATTTAGTTATATTCAGTATAATAAGAGTTTATGCTTTTATTTCTCTTTCTATGTGGAATGGTTGCTGAATGTGCATATCATTTATGAAATGATTAGAAAATTATACTAAACAGTAATCAGGTGCCAGAGTGTATAATATACACCAAATAGCACAAGACTTCAGCAGAGGTCTGCATCCAGGAGAAACACGCTGCTAGGAACAGAAGTGGATTCGGAAACCGAGTTGAGTGCGAAGCCTATTTTTACTACCTGGTTACATTGTAAGTTGGCCTGACTTACTTAGTCTTTTTGAGCCTCCACTTTCAGCATCTGTCAAATGAGAGGATTTTGCTTGCCTCTTCTCTCTCATTTGATGGTACAAGGACCCTCACTGCTATTGTAAATCAAACCGTATTTTATTTCAGAGTATTTCAAAATCGAATCTGCTGGTATGTGCAGTACAATTGGAAAGTGTAAGAGACTATCTAGTGAAAGTCTCTTGATTCTTCCAAGAGAGTCTTCCTCCAACATCTACTGAATGTACTGCTCTCTGTAACCACACTCCGACTGTCCTGCCGCAGTCCAGGGTCATCTTTCCCCAGTACCATGGCTGCAGCCTTCTCTCTATTCTCTTTTTCTGTCTCCTGCTATTCTGTTGTAGCTAGAGCAGTCTTTCTAAATGTGAGTCCTATCACAACACTCTCTTCTTAAAATCCTTCGTTGGTTTTCTATTTCTCTTCGAGTAAAAAACTTAACTCCCACCCCTGCCTTCTCTCCCAGCTTCATTCCTTGTTTCTCTTGGACATTCCAGCACACTGACATTCTGTCATTGCCGCAAATGTGCCACAATATTTTTTCTCTTTGGTTTTTCTTTGCCTGTGAATAATTTCTTTCCACCCTTTTGTTAAAAAGCGTTCCTCAGTTATTGTGCAGGTTTCACTTATACGAGAAGAGATGTCACCTATGGGTGTTCCTACAGTGAGCCCCTTTTCTATCACATTTTGGTCCATGGCACCAAATGCTTGTTTAATAATCGGCCTTCTACTAGACTCAGAGCTCTGTGAGGACAGTGTCTGTCTTTCTCCCCACTGTGCCTATCATTCTACTCATGTGAGCTCATAAGAAGTATTCAATACATTTGTTGAACGAATGGATAAGTGAATGGCTACAGTAGGGGTGTCAAACTTATTTTCACGGGAGCCACGTCAGCCTCGTGGTTGCCTTCAAAGGGCCGAATGTAAGTTTAGGACTGAATAATTGTAACCACTCCTTAACTGTTAAGCGAGAACTCGGCACTGCTGCTGGGTAGAAACAAGGTGCCAGGCTGGATAAAACAAGGTGGAGGGCCGGATTTGGCCGGCGGCCTTGTGTTTGCCACCTGTGGACTGCAGGAAGATAGTACAGTAAGTGAGAAGAGCTGTGGCAAACATTTGACCCAGGTTACTGTAATGATAGTGTCAAAAGAGTAATGGACAGGAATTAACTTACTATAAAAGTCAGAGGAAAGTAGACACTTCAAGCTTCATCCTTCTAAAGGAATGGCGACTTCAGGGGTTTTCTACCCCCTTTTGATGTTGAGGTTTTGATGAGCTATGTAAGTGGGAACATCTTACAGATAGCTGGACGTTTGAAATAGGAGACACTGGTATAAGAGAAGTGATGATGGTAATAACAATAGTTCTGTCAACTTGAACCTTTATAGCTCTATTTTGGGTTTTTTAAAACTTTTTTTTCCACAGAAATTTCAAATGAGGTTAATTTCTTAGCAAACCATCTAGTGCTTTAGCTGGAGAAATATGAAGAAAAACTGAGCTTGAAAGATAAAACTAACTTTTGTAACACAATTATGTTCTATTTTTATTTAAGTATGGAAAAATCTAGCCATAATCATTTTTATTTTACTTAGTTAGGAAGTGCTTATTAACAAGGAAATAACTAGGACTCGGAACTAAAACGGGCAGATATTTGTTTGCAGTGAGTGAAGCAGGGTTCCTCCGCAGCAGCACCGTTGGCATTTGTGCCAGATAATTCTTTGTTGCGGAGAGCCCTGCGAGATGTTTAGCAGCGTCTCCGATGCTGCCTACTAGATGCCAGTAACTTCACCCCCTTTATAGGTAAAATATTCAAAATGTATGCAGTCTTTGTGAAATAGTTCTTGGGACCAAAATATCCTCACTTGAAAAATAGTGCACTGTAGAATTAAACATTATATTCTTTGTCATTGACGGAAAAAACGTGGAATATATCGGAGCCTTGTAATTCCTGTGTAACTTATTCCTAGATCTTTATTTGGTCACTACTAATAAATGTAAAGGGCCAGTGTGAGTACTCTCATATATTGCTGGGAATGAAGCAGCGAGGGCTCCTGGCTACTTGTCTCAGAAAACAAAGACTTCCAAGGAATAGAATCGATTTATTTTCTTAGGGATCCCAAAGAAAAGGGTAGACAATGAATTTGCATTTTGAGGATCTGCCTCAAAGAATGCATGACTCTTGCCTGCACATTTGACTTGGGGCTCAGGATTAAAGGTTGACAAGTACTCACATTTCCCCAAAGGCAAGCCTTCAATTATAGGGCATGCACTTACATATGTAGTTTTTTTATTTTTGTTCACATGCATGGATATGGAAGACAGTGAATATTTATCTTATAATGGAAGGACATGATTTTCAAAAATAGCCACATATTCCTATAGGTGGGAGAAACATTTTTGGCCTTCTCATATATTATTATCCTTTGCTTTCTCAAAGGATTCATGTGAGTTGTTTGGTTGCAGACTACCAGTGTTGTATTAATATATGAAAATGAAACCACAGTTTTTCAATTAGTTATTGCTAGTGATGGTATAATATACTTCTAGAGTACGTCTTCTCTCTCTCTCACTTCTTATCTTCAGACTTATTAATTATGAGAAGGCCCTACCTTCTTCTCCATAACTTGTTTCAAATCCACATGTCAGAAGTCTCTTATAATGAAGGTTTTGTGGGTAGACTGGTTAAGGGAAATAATGACAGAATAATCCCTAATAGTACTGTGATTTCTTTTCCCATTTTGTGGTCATAAAGGAAGAGAATGGTAGCTTTCATTTTTCTTGGGAGTCTTTAGAAAAAAATCATCAGACTCTGCAAATGTGGATACAAAGCAGATTGATATTAAAATGTATATGGATTATTACATCACTTTTATGGGTAGCAAAGAAAAAGCATGAACTGACTAGAACAAAAGTTGTATTACCATAGAAATCTGTTCTTTTTGTATAACTCCCCTCCTTTCAAATCTCTGAGATTTTAGCAGTCTTTCTCATGTTGTTTTATTTTGGCATTAAGTGGCAAGTTGCCCAGATTGAAATGTGTTTGGCATATTTCCTTTTATTTTAGAGTATAAGGGAGAGTAGTATCTCTACCTAAATAACATACTAAATGAAATAAGTTTATCCAAAACAAAAACAACAGAAAGGAAAATAGGTCATTTTCAAATGAAGATTTTTTAATTACGTTATTTAAAATAATTCAATATACATGATATTTTTAGTTGTAGAAACTATTAAGGAATTCCTAAGTTGAAACTTTCAGACATTTAACTACATAATTTACATATTCATGCAGTTAAACAGATTCTATGAAAAAGTTGGAGAATATTCAGAAGTTTTTGTATGTTTTAGTGGAAGCAAAAGTATCTTAATTTTTTAAAATAGTGTTCTTTACTATATGTTAACGTAATAATGATATATTAACTGGCATGTGTAAAATATTTAGTATGTACTAGACACTGTTATAAATCCATTAATTTAGTCCATATAACAATAATTTAGGAAAAAACTATCAGTATTTTTAGTCAGTTTCTTATTTATGAGGTCTCTTTGGAAAATATTCAGCCATTTTTAATATAACAAGAACAGTTTGCATGACGTTAATGCAACCGGGCAGCCAAGGAGAGTGGACTGGAAAGCCCATGTGTGAACAATGATGACTTCACTACTAGTCAGTAGGGGTGGTAGATGCTGTTGAGTGAGCATGTGTGCTGTGTGGCCGTCACATTCAAAATGACTGAGCAAGTAGAGCACTGAATCTGCATCACGTTTTGCATTAAGCTTGAACATTCCTCTGAGAAAACTATTTGGATGATTCAGAAAGCCACAACTATTGGCAACTGGAGATTGGCAGCTTCTTCATGACAGTGTGCCCAATCATGCATTATGTCTCATGCAGAGTTTTTTGGTGAAACTTAAAATCACCCAGGTAACTCAGTACCCACTGCAGCCTAGATTTGGTGCCCTGTGATGTCTGGCTTTTCCCAATATTAAAATCACCTTTGAAAGGGAAGAGATGTCAGACCATTGATGAGATTCAGGAAAATATGACAAGGCAGCTAGTGGTGAATGAGAGAACTGTGTGAGGTCCCAAGGTGCCTACTTTGAAGGGACTGAGGTGTCATTGTCCTATGTACAATGTTTCATGTATCTTCTTCAATAACTGTCTCTATTTTTCATAGTACATGGCATAGTACATAGTACATGGCACAGACCTCTACAGTAGTCTAGTGGCAGGTCTAACATTTGATCTAGGATTTGAACTCAAGGTGTTTGCCTCTATAGCCTGAATTCTTAAAGACTATTCTCTACTATTCTATAAACTTTTTCTTAATCATTTGTACATATTCACACATACAAGTTTCTTCTACTTTAGCAATTAAAATTGCAATCTACATAAATATACATAAGACACCAACATTCTGGGCTGTATTAAAGACTCGCTTAGTGAGATATGTCACTCAGATGGAAGACTTTAAAGGACCAAACTCTTGTGAAAGATAAAGGAAATATAATTAACATATTTATTTAATTGGAAAAATATGGTAACTATCTTGAAAGATTATAATGGGAGCAAAATATCCCCAGTGTTGGTTCTATAGAGATATAAAGATATAGGTATAGATATAGATATGTAGACATAGAGACATATATAAATACAGATGCAGACATAGATACAGATATTGATGTAGACATAAACCTTATCTATAGTACTTAATTATAGGAATGGAGAGAGAGAGGAGGGATCCAGTTGCCTAAACCAGAGGTCAGATACAGCTTCACTAAGGACGTGTGGTGGAAATTTTAGCAAATGCATTTGTCGTGAATCTTTTTGAGGAAGGGCAGCACAACATAGCTTACTCGTTGATAAGAATTCCTCTAAATTTGAGCCTGACTCTAAAAAAACGATCTACTCAAATACCTTCTGTGGGACTCCACGTTATTTTTGTGCTTTCTTTTGGTGGCGAATTTGATATTCTACAGACTGCATGTCATTTGGGAATACAATCAACACTGTCTAATTTATATGATAAGAGAAGGATTTTCTCTTATTAAAATATTTATTTTGGGAAAATCTTAGAACTTCAAAATTTATATTGACATTGTGACTACCTGTTTCTTTAATAACTATAGCTTGAAAAGATCTACTTTTTAAGCCTCTTACTGAAAGGAACATTAATTTAAACTACAAAATAATTTTGTTGAAAAGTGGCAAAAGGGATATTCACATTATTCTAAGGTTAGACATATTTCCTTTTATATTGTTGGCGTTTGGCAAGGATGACCCTTGCTCTTTTCATACTGTAGGTGTTGTGTTCATTAGGGTGAAATGAAATGAAAGCGCATGAATATTTTCAAGTGTCAGACACCCTCATTCTCCCATCCGTACACACCCTCTCACAAAAGTGTGTTTCTCACCCATTCTTATATAATGTTAGATTATCCCTATTACATTGGACTAAGTCAATCACACCTTGGATTTTTAGACCTACTATTTATTTAGACATATACACAACTAGTAATTCTTTTCAATCTTTTGTTGAACATGTACACCAAAGGA
>PVJI01008023.1:0-73868 GCA_004026765.1 Micronycteris hirsuta
TGGAGTATAGCAGAAGTGTACCAAAGGCTAAAATAGAAGCCTCTGTTATGTGTTACTTAATAACTTGCTACCTATCTGTCTGGTTGCCGGTCTACTCATCCATCCATTCACCCACCCATCCATCTATCCACCCATCCATCCATCCATCCATCCATCCACCCACCCATCCATCCACCCATCCATCCATCCATCCATCCATCCACCCATCCATCCACCCATCCACCCATCCATCCATCCATCCATCCATCCATCCATCCATCCATCCATCCATCCAACCATCCACCCACCCACCCATCCATCCATCCACTCACCCATCCATCCATCCACCCATCCATCCATCCATCCACCCATCCATCCATCCATCCATCCACCCACCCACCCATCCATCCATCCACCCACCCATCCATCCATCCACGCATCCGTCTTTCTCTCTCTGACTTTCTAGTTGTGCTTACATCTGTATTCACAGGCCATCACTGGCTCAGAAGGATCCAAACCGCGTTGGCTTTCACATGCAATCCCCTTTCCACTGGGAACCACCTTTCACCATGTAATTTTTGAAAACCTATGCCTTTAAAATAAGAGAGAAAAATAAACTGCAAAATGACCACTGCTATAGATGACTTGGAAGGGGATTTTTTTTCTTTCAAGTTTTAGGACTCTCTCCGCCCCTTCCTACTCATGTGGCTCTGAGGAATTTCCTGAAGATCTGAGTTGGTCCCCCATAGATCTGACACTACCACTTCCCACAAGTTGAGAAAGCTAGTTCGAGAGCTCTGAAGGGGCTGATGTCAATGAGTTCTAGTCTCTGTGGCTAACCTAGGGCTTCAGATCGTCCCCAGGCAGCCCCGAACATCTACATCTTTCACAAACACTGTGAATGGTTTGCCCTGTAAACCCCCATCTCTGAAATGTCCTTTAAGAAGCACGAATGTATAGTAAGGAGCAAGTTCTGCTCTGCTGCTTATAAGCTCTGTGAGTTCAATCCACTTACTCTGTCACTCTGGGCCTCAATGTCAGAATCAACCGGGTGAGGATAATAGTCCCTATTAGGGTTGTTGTAAGGATTTAGTGATATGATGTCCAATGCAAAATGTCTAGCACAGAACCTGACTTTTTGTGTGCTCACTGAATTGATTCAAAGTTGAAACTCAGATTTATTTTTTCTTAGTAATGAAACATATTGTCACTGACCTAAGCACCCGTTTTTGTGGTTGTGTGTGTGTGTGTGTGAGTGCCAACGTGTCTGTGCAGGTGGAGTTGTGTAAGGATACATGTTTTAAGCTTCAGTGCGCCACGCATGAGCACTCAGATGCTAGCCCAGTGCCATCCGTGGGCATTTCCACGGTGGTCATACTGCTCTGCACTCCCCATGAACAGTAGCTACCCCCACCACCACCTCACCCCCCCACCACAGGGCTATGGAACACTTGTAGTATGGCTAGTGCCACCGAGGAACTGAATTTTTCTTGGGCTAATTTTAATTTAATTTAAATAGTCACAAGTGTTAGAGTATGCCCTTCTTTTAAATGACACCTGCAATAATTATTGTGGTATGAAAGAAATTACTGAACACCTACTATGTTTCAGGCATGTGGACATGCGTTTGCTCACTTAAGCCATGTCAGGTAGCTTCATGAAAGACATGGTCCTATTGTCACTTCCTATCTATCAACAAGGAAACTGAGACTTGGAGAAGTAAAATGACTTCTTCAATGTCACACACAGCCAGTTCAGGGTTTGAGCCTGGATCTCCAGTCTCAAAGCCCTTCTGTTTTTGTGGTCTATGGGCATCGCACGCTGCCTCATAGCTGTGTTCCCTGTCTGCAAACATCAGCTGTATTCCCACTGCCTCGGGAAGCGCTCAGGTTGTATCTGGAGGCAGTGATGTCCTGTCAGTGAGCTGTGAGACCCCCCTGATCTGGCCCTCCATTGCCTCTGAACCGTCTTCCCTGACTCTGCCTCACTCCCTCTGCTCTAGGTCTGCTGGCCTCCTTGCTTTTCAAAGCCCCTGCCCCAGGTCTTCCTGCTGACACCTACCTCAGCCTGGCTCCAGGGTGTATGCATAGTTTCCTCTTGTTATAAATTGATCACACTGAGTGTAGAATGAAGAGTGAATTTGGGTGCTGAGCGAGGGAAGGAGGTGTTTTGAGTGGAAGCAGAGAGGTCAGCTCAGTGGCTACTACAACAGTCCAGAACCACAACAGCCAATGTCAAAAGCCAAGTCTGGGCCTCCTTGCCCAGGACCTCACAGACTGCAACGTGTCAGAGCAGGAGTGACCTTCGGAGGTCAGCCGGTGCAGACTCCTACTGGAAGGACGATACAACTGGGTCACAGAGGCAAGAAGGTGGTTTTCCCAAGGTTGGCCGAGTTAGTACCAGAGCTCTCACTTTCTTCTTTCCTAATTTGACCTTTCACCTGCTCTGACCTTTCTCCCACATCACAAGACCTCACAAAAATAGAAGTTTTACTGTTACCCACCTTCTACCTCCATTCCAATCCTTTCTGTAAAAAAAATTTTCACAGACAGTCCCCGTTTTCTTAAAGGCTTCTGAGTCACCTAAAAGGCAGGAATTCAGTTCTCCCTAAACAAATAAATTTTTACAAAGAATCAGCACATCTTCGCCTAGAAGTCTGAGTATGTCCTCCAGAGAATACAGAAATTCGTACAAAATGTCTGGGAAGAAGATAGGAAAATCTTATTCTATTTTTTAGAGACAGAGGAAAAAAACCCACAAAAGCCCAAGCATAACTTTTCTGATGCCTGATAATATTCTTCTCTCATCTCTCCTTCCCCCGCAGCTGCTTTGTCTTAGGTGCTGGGCACCCGTGGGAAGCTGCTGTGCGATGTTTATCTCTATGATTAAAGCGTTACACTTTATTGAGTTCTTTACATCAGCAGCGCAATCTGCAATGCAGGACTTTACATAAGACCTCATCTTCTTCTCCCACCATTACTGTTATTAACCTGGTGGCAATAAAGAGGAAATACGGCTTTGCCTAGGATGTACTCTTTGTCTGTGTTCCAATAGCAAGAAAAAAAAGAGGGGGGGTGCACCCAGAGAGAACAGGGAAGGATGTTTACTCATCGTATCCCTTTGATGCCTGCCTTTCTCTCTCCCAGCATTTCTCACAGAAGATTGAGGATGAAGGTTATCTCTGCTCTGAGATGTTTTCTCCTCCCTCGTTAACTCATTCATTTATTCATCCCATAGGATTTCCTCAGCACCTTCCATGTGCCAGGCACTGTGCTGGGGGTTGGAGATATAAACATTTTAGGTCTTGGCAGAGGGGGCAACAGACACACAGCAACAATCATGAAGCTGTGAGGTGAGGATACAGAAAGCAGAAGGCTGAGTGCCAATGTGAGAGAGGGCGTAGCCAACCGTACTGGGTGCTTTAAGGAACTCTTCACAGAGGAAGAGGTGCTCGTGCTGGGCCCTGCAGGAGGACTTTCGAGAGCAAGGTCTGCTTGGCTGCAGGAACAGCATAAGTGAAGGCGTGGCAGCCGCGGAAGAGCACGGCCCTTCCTCTGTCAGTGTGGCGGGGCGAAAGCCTCAGACCATGTTGGCAGACGCTAGGAAATGAGGTTGGAGAGGGAGACGGGTCAACAAGAACCTCGAGTCCATCGACGGGAAATAGCTCCCTTGCCTGCTGTTAATCTGCTCCCTGGGTTCCCCTAAGACTAGACCAAAAGCAGAGGATTAAGACAGAATGACAAAGTAAGGACTTGTACTGTGGATAGAAGGATCTAGATTTATCTCTGACTCTGCCGCTCCTTAGCTCTGTGGTCTGGAGCTGTATCGTCTGTGGAAAGGGTGTGGTGAGAGTGAGACAATGATTATAATTGTGTAGGTTGTCGATAGTATTTCCTGTGCCAAAGGAAAGGGGGTGGGGGAGAAAATTCCAGACGATTCAAAGTGCCAGAGAAGCTACCAACTTATTCTGTGATTTTGGTAAAGGTTTTTCTGTAGATGATGTAGAGGAAGGAGACTGCACCGTTCCTTTCAAACCAAGAGATAAAGCCTGGCGTGTCCTCACACGCCTGGTCGTCCGACCATCGCTCACCTCACACAGGCGCCCCTCACTCCTCGCTGCCTCCTGCCCAGTGGTGCAGTCCCTAGCAATCGATTTCTTCTCCTCGGAGGCAGTGCAAGCCTGGGGCAAAGTAATAGCTTGACAAAACCACTGCCCTCGTCCCATTTACATTCCAGTAGGGGACCCAGGTGTTGGAGTACGTATATTTTTAAAGTCTTGTTCTGATTCTATATCCTATCAAAAATGTGCAATGCTTACGCTTTTCTGTATACATAGAGAGCTCTGTTTTTATCAGAAACATACGATTACATGGGAAACATATTTCTTTCATTCAAATTTTCGTGTTTAGGAAGCAATCAATTTGTTTGGATCAAAATGACATAACCTAATACCATGGACCATCTGATAGCATCTCACTATCACCTCCAGAACAATCTTTCTAAAATGTAAACATAACATGTTATATTTTCGTAAAATCCTTTTCTGCATTTTCTACTCTATAGAAAAGGTACTGGCTCCATAGTGTCTGCAGGGCCTTCCCTGAGCTGGCCCACGGATGCCTCTCCAGCCTCTTTCCTCACCCCACGCCCCTCATGCCCGTCAATCGTACCAAACACCTCAGAGCTCCCTCAATGGGTCAGGTCGATTTGGTCTTGGGGTTTTTGCTCCCACGTCTTCTTTTGCCCAAAACATCTTTCTCTCCACTGGGGGCTCCGTTCCTTATCATCCACTATATGAACACCTTCTTGTCTTTCAACACCTGCTCAGCAGTCACCTGCTCTACAGAGTCTTTCCTAACCACCCAATAAATCAATGGTTCCTATGGCCATGCCTTTACTCAGGGCACCTGAAAGGCTTCTACACTTGTTTCTTTGTCTGTCTTTCCTACCATACCATGAAAAGAGAGAGAGGTAGGAAAGGAGGAATAGATGGAGCAAAGGAATGAAGAAAGAAGAGAGAAGGGACGACATGAGAGAGGAAAGAGTAAAGGAACAGATATAGAATCCCTGCCTGCACCTTTCCTGTCTCTGCCTCCTGTCCCCCAACCACCTACAAAGCAGATAGAAACCTTCTTATTTTTCTCAAGGATCAAGTAGATATTTTCAGCATGAATGTTGGCACCCCTGAACACTTCTTTGAAAAACAGTGATTCCTATTCAACTGAAATGGAAGCCAGTGTTACCATGGGGAAATGGTTGAACGGCCATCTTGCAGCAGGCTCTCACCGCAGGGCCATGCCAAGGAAAAGGATATGCTCTCAGGCCCTGAATGGGGTGAGAAGGGAAAGGCTGGCAGGAGCTGTCTTCTGAGGCCAAAGGAAAGAGAAAAACCAAACAAAACAATGCAAATCAGGAAGATGAGATG
The DNA here is from genome assembly GCA_004026765.1 of Micronycteris hirsuta. Lineage (NCBI taxonomy): Eukaryota > Metazoa > Chordata > Mammalia > Chiroptera > Phyllostomidae > Micronycteris > Micronycteris hirsuta. The sequence continues at coordinate 5,405 of PVJI01008023.1, forward strand.
ATTGAAAGATATAAGAATCTCTAGGCATAATGGGCCCCAAGAAATCACCAAATCCATCCTCTAAACGGGGAAATGGAAGGGAGGAAAGGGACTCTTGCAGAGTCACAGAACATGTTAGTAGGAGAGCCGAGATGAGTTTCCTGGGAAGAAAGGAACTAACATTTACTGAGGACCTACCATCCCCCAGCTCCTCGGTTCAATGTATGTTCTTACCTTTCTTGATCAGCTAACAAACTCCTGCAGGAGATGTCTCCAAATATTCAGGCCACAGATATTTATTGAGTTCCTAATATGTTCCTGGGGGTGCCCTAGTTTCATCAGCCTTTGATTTATAATGAAGTAACATTAACTTTTAATTATGAAATTAAAATGTCCCTTGGCTCTCACAGGCTTAAATATTATATCTCAGTCCTCTTAGTTTGTCTCGTCTTCCTGCTCAGAATGGGGCTTTGGGGGAGGGTCTGGCTCCTCCACTTGCATGTAGGTCCACTCCTGATGCGGGAGTGGGCACCTGAGTGACCCCCAAGGGTGAGGATCGTGCAGAGGCTTTGGAGGGGGTGAGATGTAAGTTAGAATGTCAGTCCAGGTTCTAACTTGGTATGAGAGCTTGACAAGCCAGCCTCCGAGCTTCTTTTGAGAAATAAGATCATGATCCCCTTTACTCCAGTGGATTGTTGAGAGAATCAAATAAGTTAATTTTGTGTGACAATGGTTTATAAACTCTAAAAATATGCAAGATGATGATTATTCTCAATAGAGGTCCTATTGAAAAAGGAAGAAACTTACATTGATGTAAACTGGGTCTCCCAGCCCCTCTCTGATGTTATGATAGCTCCTTCACTTCTCCTTAAACCTTTCATTGCACATGCAATTGCTTTAAAAATATTCATTTCCCTGCAAGGCTTTGAGCTCAAGGAGATCCGTATTCCTGGTGCCAAGCACAGCACCTGCACTCAGTATCGCCGTGTGATTTGAAAGAATGTATTGGGGGTGCATGTAGGCTGCCAGATAGTTTGCTAGATACAACGCCAGTTGCCTTATTTAACTTCATGACACTCCTGTGAGGTTGGGCTTATTTTCCCCAATTCTTAGGTGAGAAAACTGAGGCTCAGAAAAGGAAAGTGACGCCTACAGGCCATAAAAGCTCACTCATGGCTAAGCTGACACCTAAAACCAAGTCTACCAGATCCCCAAACCACACTTGTCTCATGACCACCCTTCTTCTGTCATCATCATTGTCATGGTCAATATTGGGGTCACCACTCACTGCTATGGGGACAGGAGGCGGAGGTCAGGAGTTCTTTTGTCCTGGAAAGGTCTATTATGAGCCCAACGCCCCCGTACTGAGCCACTGGTCTTTCTCCTTTTCTCTGGGCCGGCAGAGGAGGGGGTAGAAGCAGAGGAAGGCTCCTTCCTGACAGGCCAGACCTGGTTCTTCCTGGGTCCTTACAGGAAGGAGATGCAGAAATACTTCCGTTTATAGGCAGATTTTACTGCTCATTTCCAAGTAGAGTAGGATTGTAAGAAAGAAATTAGAAGTAGAAAAACATTTTTACTCCTCATCCTGCTGCTATTGGTGCTTCCCCAACCCATACCTAAGCATTATTCTCACAGATTTCCTCTGTCATCAAGTTTATTCTGCTGAAGCTGATGCAGGGGGTGGGGCACTATGAATTGCTTAGAGATGACAAGCTTAGCCCTCATTCAGAAAGACCTGGGTTTGAATCTCAGCCCTGCCACATGCAAGTTCTTTGCCTCAGTTTCTGTATATGATGATAAAAGTACTCACCCCATAGGACTGTTGTAAGTATCATTATAAAACCTTACACAGAAGGTACTCAGGAAATGTCAGGAGCTTTCAGTGGAGGTGCCATGGTTAAGAACATGGACTTCAGGGCCAGACCGTTAGGTTCTGCCAGTGACCACTATGTGATCTGGGGGTTCCCTGGCCAAGTTACTTAACCTTTCTATTTCTCAGTTTTCTTATTTGTAAATGGTGTTTCTAACTGATAGAGTTGTGGGAGGATCAATGAGTGCCTGGCATAGCAGTAAGTGCTCTATTGTTAGTATTATCCTCCCTCCAAATCTCCTCTGGATAGAATCTAGGTCTTGAGACTCCTATTAACACACCCTTTTCCAGGCCCAGGGTTGCTGGTCCATTCATTCATTTGTTAATGTAGTCCCTTTACAAAGGTCTCCTGAGTGCATTCTATGTGCTATATGAGAGGCCCTGGGGATGCAGAGGTGGACCAGGTGTGATCTTAGCCCTCACAGGGTTCACAGACCACTCCCTCCTTTTTTTTCCTCTCTTGGTTTCCATGAATTTGTCCTTGTTTCATCCCACTTCCCCAGCCACTCCAGTCTCCTTTTCTTTCTTTTCTACCTAACCTCTCAGCTGTAGAGGGCCCCACACTACTCACAGGACCTCTTCTAGGTCCACACGACCTCCTGGTGGTGCTAACTAGCACCACGGTGCTGATGATGCCGCCTTTACAGCTGCAGTCTAGTCCTCTCCCCAGGGTTCCATTTGCACAGATGCAATTGCCTATTGACACTTCCAGTGTGATATTCGGCATCAGGACTCTTGATTTCCTCACCACTATCCCAAGTGGGCTTCTTCCGAGTCATCTCCATCTTTCTGCATGGCATGACTGTCTACTCAGTTGCTCAAGTCACAAATCCTTGTTCCATCTTTGATATTTCCTCCGTATAATCCATGTGCAGGACCTCTGGAGGTATAGCCAAAATATTGATCAAATACGGCCTTCCTTTTTCATGTCTACTGCCATCACTCCAACTCAAGCTGCTACGATCAGTCTTGGGGGACTGATGGAAGCAGCTTGAGTTCACCTGCCTCTACTCATGCCCCACAACAGTCCGTTACCTGCACAATAGGCAAGGTAAGGCTTTACAGAATCCCCCTGTTAAAACGGCTTTCCACTGACTGTAGGGTAAACTCTACACTCTGACCCCAGCCTGCAAGGCGCAGCATGAGCCTGACCCTAGGAACCTCTCTCCAGGCTCACCTTCAGGATCCATCACAATCCCAACACTGGCCTTCCCTCCAGTTTTGGAAAATGCCACCTTCATCCTTGCTTCAGGGCCTTTATTTGCCCAGAATTGTCTTGCTGGCCTCTTTGAATGGCTCATTGTTGTCACCTTCAAGGCTAAGCTCAAATGTCAGAGGCCTTTCCTGATCTCACTATCTAAAGTAGACCTGCCCCTATTCACCCAGTTATGCAGCATCCTGTGGCTTACCTTAGTGCATTCCTAGCATGTATTACAATCTGCAGTCACCTTGCTTAGCTGCTGCTCATGGTCTGTTGTTCCCACCTGGCTACCAGGTCCTTACAGGTAGGAACCTCATCTGTTATTCACCCACCAGTCCTGGAACATAGTAAGTTCATAGTAAATATTTGTTGAATGAATGAATGAATGAATGAATGAATGAACATACTGGATGATGAACACTTTAACAGAAAGCTATTTGAAGAATCTGTGGAATCCAGAGAAGAAAGCTGCTGTTACTGGGAAAGTCAAAGAAGGATGCTTGGACAGGGCCCATTGGGTCTGTCTGTGAATTTTGAGCAAGATGTTTCAGGGGTCGGGGAGAAGGAGTAGGGAGCGGGTAGGCATTCCTGCCTGCAGGAATCTCACGCACAGAAGCACAGAATAGGAGAACCAGCCTGTGCTGGGGAGTTGCAGGTGGTGTTTAGGGCTGGAGTGTAGGACGGACAGAGGCAGGAGCTGAGGTGTCCGTGGCCCATCCCCTCATTTTTCCAGGCAGCCCCATGGGTTTCTTATATGGTTGCTCCTTTTCGTTCCCATATTTTTCTGTGGCAGAAGTTTCTCTCCAGCCACATTCTGGGTGTAGTGGAAGAGAGAAGCCTTAATTGTGCCACTTCCGAGACCTGGACTCCGCACCATCAAAGGCCTTTACATGGTTTTGTTGGTTTGCTTTGCTGGGTTGTTTTTAAAGAAAGGGTTCTCAACTTTTCTGAAAACTTTTTTTCTGCCTTAAGATAGCACCCTAACTTGCACAAATACCTACTTTAACTTAAGAGGGGAAAAAAAGCAGACATGGAGATACTTTAGTTGATTATGAAAAGAATATATTTGGGGCTTTATTTTGCCTGAGGCGCACGGGGAAGCAGCTTTCTGGGACAAATCTCAGCAGGGGAGCAGTCTGGAAGGGCTCTACCACTCCTCACTCCTCCCAGCACCCACCTCATGGCTGCTGGGGAGGCTAAGCCTGACAGGGTCGGTCCCCAGGCCTCATAGTCCCCCAGCTCAGAGACGAATGATTCTGTATAGAGCTTTCTTACTATGTATGATCCATGAGATTGCCTTACTAGACACTGCAAGCTCCTGGGAGCCCAGCAGGGTGCAGGACACCTGCTTGTAACTAGAGCCCTGGGTTTGAATCCCAGCTCTGCCACTTCCTGATGCAAATTCCTGGGAAAGTTACTTATAGCTCTCAGAGCTTCAGTTCCTCCTCTGTAAGACTGGAGTGAGTAAAGCAGCTCACCCTTCTCAACTTGCCCTTAGCCCTGCCAAGCTTTAGTTTCTCATCTCCAAACCCAAGATAAACGCCTCTGCCCTTCCCGGATTGCATTTCTCTTCCTTCATTGGATTGAATCTGAGATAAACCCTGAAGTGCTGCCCAAATGGGAAGGATTCAGCAGCACGTCACAGCTTGAAGGCTCAGGTTTTGGCCTGTGCCCAGTGAGGTGAGGCATGGCAGCAGCTCAGAATGTAGAAAGGGAAAAAAAAATTTCCTCCTCAGTGTCTGGGAAGAAGCAAACTCCACACTAAATTATGTTGCAAATATGCCCTAAGGTAGTTTTAATTTTATTGGCACTGATTTTAATTTACTCTTTGGGCCCCTGATTGCAGGATGAGCTGTTTGGCTGCTGGCAAGGGGACAGCCCTTCATCACTTGGTTTTAATTAAGGTTCTTAAGTTTAGAAGGAAGGAACAGAGGTGCTTTCCCCCACTTCTATTCTCAATCCCAAATTGTAATTAAGGGCCCTGCACTAGTGACACACCCCTTGCACTCACTTGGCCACAGAAAAGGACCTCGTGTGACTGCTGGAAGAAACTTAAAATGTCCCTGCTCATCCATTTAATTCACTTCCATCCGTTCATTTTCTATTCATTCCTTTGCCAAATCTTTAATGGTAACCTATTATATAATAGGCCTGGCACTGATCCGATTTAAAAAAATTAACAATGTGTGGTCCCCTTCCTGAAACAGCTCACACTCTAATGGGAGATGGAATAAGTAAAACATTGTTATGTCCTGTGGTAAGTGCCACGCGAGAGATTTGTATCTTGAATTATGAGAGCACAGAGGAGGCTGTTAACTCATCCTGAGGGATAAAATAAGACTATTGGAACTGAGATTTTGTACTAGTCAGATGAATAATGTTAGCTGCTATAACAAGCAATCCCCAAATCTCAGTGGCTTAATACTGCAAAGGTTCATTACAGTCTGATGCATGCCAGGTGACTCTCCTGGCCACAGTCCTCCCAGTGTTGATTTGTATGATACCATTGTTTTTACACATAGCTTCCATGCACAAGAACAAGAGAAAATGTGGGGGACTGTATATGAGTTTTATGGCCAGATCTGGAAGTGGCAGTTCTCATGACTACTCCCACCCATTCGATCCCAATGCAAGGGAGACTGTGAAGTGTCTTCCATGGTCCAGGAAGGGGAGATGGGATTGGTGAGCATCTACTCGTTTCTGCCTTAAATTTTAAGACTGCGTCAGAGCCACATATAGAGGAAATGTATTCTAGGCAGAGGAGATATTTATTATGCATAAGTGTAGGGACCAAAGTCATGAGCACAGCAGTTCTAGGTATTCTAGGTAGCTGGACATGACTGGAGTGAAGAATATCAGACCAGAAGTGGCACAAGCTCAAAGAAGATCATGTGTGGCCTTTAAAAATACATCAAGGGGCTTGGACTGTACCCTGTGAGCAGCAGGGGGGTGCAGAACAGTTTTAACTAGGGGAGTGACATGATTTGTTTACATCGAAAAAGATCACTCTGAAGCAGCAAGGAAACCAGGGAGGAAGCTATTGTAGCAGAACAAGCAGGAGGTGATGTGGTTCAGACATGGTCTGTGTCCTCAAAGAGCTCCTAGGCAGACAGCCATTCTCATCATCAGATTAGGTATACAGTGACAAGTACCAATATCAATACACACGCAAGAAGCTGTTTGGAAAAGAATGAGAGATTTATTTTAGTTGAGAATGAGGAGAAATCATGAAAAGTTTAAGGAAGTCATATCTCCTATTCAACAACCACTTTTAAAGATGAGGAAACTGCCCAAGTCAATGTGGTTAAGTTGGTTGGAGTGTTATCCTGTAAACCAAAAGGTCGTGCATTCGATTCCTGATCAGGTTGCCTGCCTAGATTGCAGGTTTGGTCCCAGGTCAGGGTGTGTACAAAGGGCAACCATTCAATATTTCTCTCTCACATCTCTCACATCGATGTTTCTCTCCCCCTTTCTTCCTTTCCGCTTCCCTCTCTCAAAAATCAATAAGCATGTCCTCAGGTGAGGATAAAATTTTTTAAATAAATAAATAAATATGAGGAAACTGGGGCAGAGTGAAGAGTTGCTGCTTGTCCACAGTCCTCTCGTTAAAACCGGAGTCAGAAACCCTGCATCTGCCTTCCGTGCTGCATTCTAATGGGGCCAATACACGTCAATAAAGCCAGCTGAGGCAGAAAACATAATCAGGATATTGCTGGAATTAGTGTTTGTAGTCTTTGGCATTCCCAGAAATGTGCTAAATATGTGTAATAAAGAAGAAAAAGAACTTAGAACTCGAACTCAGATCCTATTCAGGTAAATACCTCAGACCTTTTTCTACTCTAATTTCAGCCCCTAGAATCTGAGAGTGGGAAGGGATCTTAGAAACTACTAATCCTTCAACATTGTTTTGGGGTATTACCTAATGCAGTTAGACATGAAAAAGGAATTAGGAGCATAAAAACTGAAAAAGGAGATGCAAAATGACTATGTACAGGTGATAAGATTACAAACTTGGGACATACTGTCCCCTTTATTCACTCCTTGTTCCCAGGAGTCCTCACCTCCTTGCTGTTCCTCAAACGTGCCAAGTGCATCTGGCTTTTGCATTTATTTCTCCTTCTCCTGGGAACTCTTCCACCTGCTGTCCTCAAGAGTAACTCTCCTACTCCATTCAAATTTCTGTTTCTCCAGAACCTCTATTACTTTTTATTCCCTTTCTGTTCCTTATTCGTCTCCATGGCATTAGTACCTCCTGTACTAAGGACATCCTGTACATTTACCAACTGATTTATTTTCCTTCTCTATAGAATGTAAACTCTTTGAGATCAGGAGATTCCTGTTGTGTTTACTGCTTTATCTTTAGTGGCCAGAACACTCCCTGATGCATAGCCCTGTGCCTAGAACACTGTAGGTACTCAGTGATTGTCTTTTGAATAAGAAAGAACATGAAAATCACAGAAGATCAAAAGAGTAATTGTTACAAATAATAATAGAATTAGTAAAGTATCTGGATAAAAATTTAAAGTGTTAAAACCAAGACACTTTATAAAGAACCACCAGTTACAAGACTTAATGGAAGAATGTATCACATAATTAAAAATATAAGCTGCCTTGGCATCCAAAGAACTGTTTAGGGTTTATATGGAAAAAAAACTTTAAAAATTTCCTGCTGTCCCCCCCAAAAAAACTTGAATAAATGGAAAGCCACAACATATTCTTGGAAGTCTTAGTCATAAGAATCAATTCTTCCTACATTAATATGAAAATCTAATGTGATTACATTACAAATATTGAGAAGATTTGGGGGAAAAAGAAAAACTAAATAAGCTAACTATAAAGATCATACAAAAATATGCAATAAAATATAGAAAAATTTAGGGAAAGAAGCATAATGAGGTGATACGAGCCCTCCAAATGTTAAAATACATTATAAAAGTAACATAATTAAAACTGTAAAGTACTGATACATGAATTGAAAAATTATTAGAACTGACCAAAAGTACAAAACTAAACTCAAATACATACAAAAAATTATATGATAAAAATGGCTTTTCAAGTTAGGAAAAAAGATGTGCACAATTTAATAAATAGTATCAAACAATAAAGTTTAGTTCTTACCTCACACCCTACACTGTGTAAATAAAAATTAAAAGGAAATATTTAAATATGAAAAATAAAGTAATAAAAGTAGTAGAAAAAACAATGAAAATTTGACCCAGAAACCACAAGAAAAAAGATTGACAAATCTGTATTAAAAAATTAGCATTTAAAAATTTCTGCATGGCAAAAAGTACTTGTGGAAGTAAAGTCAGAAACAATGACAAACTGAGCAGAAGCATTTTGAATAGCACATAAAGGCTAATTCTCCTAATAACAAGTTTCCATAAATCAATAACAAATAAAGCTCAACAGTTCAGTTTTTAAAATAGAAAGAGAATGAACAGACAATTCATAGAAAAGAAAATGCAAAAAGTTTTTAACCATATGAAAAACTATTTAGCCCTATAATGAAAGATAATTATACTAAGAGAAATTCAGGTTAAAACTAATCATAAATATCATTTTCACCCATCGAATTGGCAAATACCAAAAAAATTGATTTCACCCATCTTGTCAAGGTAATTGACAATAAGACATTGTAATACATTGCTGGGAGCATAAATTGGTCCTTCTAAGGAAGTTCATCTGTCAATATTGATCAGAATTGCAAATGCACAGAGGACCCAGAAATTCTACTTCTAGAAATTCATCCTACACATAATTGTATGTGTGAAATAGGGTATGTACAGACTCAATCACTAAGACATTGTTTATAACAGAAAAAGCTTGGAAATAAATGTCCACCAACAGGGGACTGGTTAAATACTTTGTACATGGCTGTTAAAAAGAATGAGATGCTCTGGCTGGTGTGGCGTAGTGTGTTGCATGCCAGCCTATGAATCAAAAGGTCGCAGGTTTGATTCCCAGTCAGGGCACATGCCTGGGTTATGGGCTAGGTCTCCCATTGGGGGCGCTCAAGAGGCAGCCGAGCGATGTTTCTCTCTCTCCCTTTCTCTCTCCCTTCTCCTGTCTCTAACCTAAAAAAAAAAGAATGAGGTAACTCTTTATGTACTGAGATATGTTAAGAGGGAAAAAAAGCAGCTCTGAGTCATGTGTTTAGTATGCTACCATTTGTGTGTGTGTTGGGAGGAAAGGGGAGGAATGTTTACTTCTTTGTGTATAAACTATCTCTGGGAGGATGCATGAAAACCTGGTAACAGGAGCTGCCTCTAGGGAGTGAAACTGGGTGTTCGGAGGACAGCAGTGAAAAGGAGATTTTTCACTGTAAATACTTTCTTTTTTTTCTTTTGACTTTGAACCACATAAATCAATCAGTATAATTCATCTGCTGGCTATTTAAACCACATTAGGTGCCAGGTGTCAGGATAGGGCAGTGGAAACCACGTTAGAGTGGTTATCAGCAGATCCAGGTTCTAATTCTTCTCCTTCACTAACTCTCTGGCCGGCCTGAAGCCAGCAACCTGTCCACTCCGGGCCGGTCCGGGAAATGTTAGAGAAGCCGGTGTCAAGGCCCCCTCTAGCTCTGACATCCAAAATGTAAAATGTAGTTTTTCCTTACTCATTTCTCAAGTCATCTCTCTACCTCCTCCTTTCCTCTGCGGCTCATCAAAAGCTCGGAGGAAAAGAGAGACAATTGAAGAAAATAAAATTGCAAAGATGACTTTTATAGGGCTCCTGTTGAATCATTGTATATTCCACCTCCAAAGCTGAAAATGATGAGTTTAATATCACACAGAGAAGTGCATCTTATATGTCTCAGAAGACAGCTTATGCCACCCAGAAACCTGGGAGCTCGGCAAGACGTAACGCTTCACTCCAACTCGGAGGCAAATGAAATGACAGCCATTAGGCCTACGTTTGAGAAGCAACATGGTTTTCATTTGGTTTTAACTTCGTTTGAAAGTGTCCCAAGGAGGGAGAATCTAAGCGTGGACTTTTCTTTTTTCCCAGGACCACGTGCTAGAAACGGGGCAAACAGGTGGCCAGACTCTGCCTTGGCTGTTTCCACCATCATTGATGATGATGAGTTAACTGTGCCAGGTGTCTGGACACCTGGGGCTCAGTCCCAGTTATGCCATGATCTTGGATACATCTCTTCCCCATTTGGGGCCTCTGTCACTATGAGGAAGGATTAGTAGGTATGACCTGGACTGATGTGTAAGAAGACAAGTTTGGATTTGAGGGATATTGAGGCTCTAAGGACCTAAAAAGTTCTTGGTTCCTATCAATCCATTACTGTGTGTGGAGTCATCTCACTGGGGTTGTTTGTTCAGTCATTCTGCACGCGCTCCTGAGCATTCTCTGTGCACAAGTGCTGGGCTTTCTGCAGACAATTCCCCTACCTTCAGGGAGCTCATGGACGGGAATGTTAACAAATTATAGCAGAGCAAGCTAAGAAGTGCCTTACATATGTGCAAGTAGAGAGCAGAGAAAGGCTAGTCACAATCATATTTACAGATTACGAGGTGTTTTTTCCCATGCATTATTTATATATTCTTGGGGAGTAGGTGTAGCATCGTGAAATGAGGTTAAATAAAAGAATTAACTAGGATGTCATAGGTAAAGCTCCCAGAACGGTGCCTGGCATGCATTAAATAGGCAGTAAATGATAGTAATTATTATTGCGGTGTTTGATTCCCCCTGTAACTCTCTGAGGCTGGAATTAAAATAACCACTTTTCAAATAAGAAAGCTGAGGCTCTAAGTAGGGCCAGGATTTACTCCAAATCCCCTCAGCTAGAAATGGCCCAGGCAGGGCAAAACCACAAGTAGGCCCAACGTAAATACAATTATGGTACCTGGAGGTGTTTCTAATTAATCAGAGAAATTCTGCTAATGTGTTTAGTCATAAATGTATTAACTGTTCAGGACTTAACCCAGCAAAAACCTTACTCCTTTAGAAGAACTCTGAAGAAGGATGTGAATGATAGCGCTCTCAGCCCCTGAGGGCAGATAGTGTTAAAAATGAGGAAAAATGGACCCTCACACGTCTCGACACCTCCAAGAGCACTGCCAATGGCTGCTGAATCGGCTGACACATAGGGCCGGCTTGAAAGAAAGTGTGTGTGTAAGCGGTGTGTGCACCTGCCTATGTGTGCATGTAGCTTGTGGTGTGTCTGGTCCCTTTAAGGTAAAGCTCTGTGACCCCAGACTTCTCATTTGTTATCCTTTCTCTCAACAGAAAACAAGCCTGGAGTTTTATATTGACATCCACGCCCACTCCACCATGATGAATGGCTTCATGTATGGCAACATCTTTGAGGATGAAGAACGGTTCCAGAGGCAGGCCATTTTTCCCAAGCTCCTCTGCCAGAACGCCGAAGACTTCTCCTACGTACGTCAAGGGCTTCCTTTCGGCCTGGCCCAGCTCCCCTCCCAACCCTGTCCCTGCCCGTCTCCCTCCCTTTGCCCCCCTCTCTGTCTCCTCACGCAGTTCAGTTAGGTTGAACACTTAGGGCACACCCGCTCTGTGCCAGGTCTCGAGTGGAGGATAAAGACAGAGGTAACAAGCCACGCCATGCTCACCAGCTGCTCATTACCAGTCAGGAGGGAGACTCTGAAATGGCAGTGAGCGCTTGGTTTGTCTGAGGAGCTGGCATTTGTTTAGTTGATAGGATTCTGGCAATAACAAGAGAAGAAACTCGCTGAGCAACTAGGCACTACTATGTGCCAGACCCTGCCCCCAGGTCCGCTTGCACCTACCTCAGTTCCTCTAGTAGGTGCCTGACATGGCTGCTGAAGGGGGTTATATGCCCACCCTTCTCTTCCTCCATGATGCTTTCTGTGCCTCAATTTCTTTGACAGTAATTTGTGGGTGGCAATGTCCTGCCCTGCCTGCACCATAGCTTCTTGGGAGGACTAATGCAGTAATAGATAGGGAAGTACGTTGCAGGCAGAAAAGACCTCAGCAGACCCCAGAAGCTATTGTCACTACCCACCTCGCATGCTGAGGAGGACTGGAGAGGCTGCGGGCTGGCAGTCAGAATAATTCGCAGCAAAAAGCAATATTGGAAAAGGACAGAGAGAGGAAATAAGGAGGGGTGTCAGCATGTGGTGTGGGGACATGGGAGAGAGTTTCTGCACATTTTCCTTTGTTTTGATACTTAACCTCTGAGGCCTGTCATTTCCGTGTGGCCAGAAGGGGAAAGGCCCACAAAGGTCAGAGCAATTTTTGAAGTTGATGAGCTGAAAACAGGCCTGCCCATTGCTTTAGGCCTGGACATTAGTGGAGATGATAAATTTCTCTATGAGGAAAGATGCACATTGAATCTCAGAATCTTTGAATGCCAGGCCATGAGAGGAACTGGGAGGTGATTTAGCCTAGCTTCCTCTTTACATCTAAGAGACACCTGTGGCCCAGAGAGGTTGAGTATCTACAGCAAAGTTCCTCAGCATTTGGTGGTATAATCAAAACAGGTGGCTCCCTGTTTGCAGTTCTGGGATAAAAAGAGCCATCCTCGTTTCTGTGGGAGTCTCTGCAGGACAGTCAGCCCTTGTCTTTTTGAAACCACTCCAGTTCCATAGCAGACTGTGGTCTCCTGAGTCCAGGTTCCCTGGGAGGTTGGGCCATAGGCTGTAGAGACCTTCACAGGGGTAAATTTTCCCAAGGCTAACAAAAGAGGCGTGGTCTAGGCCGCAGGTGGCAAACCCAAGGTCCTCGGGCCAAATCCAGCCCTCCACCTTGTTTTATCGGCCCAGCACCTTGTTTCTACCTGGCGGCAGTGCCGAGCTCTCGATTAACTGTTAAGGAATAATTACATTTATACAGTCCTAAAGTTACATTCGGCCCGGCCCTTTGAAGGCAACCTCGAGGCTGATGTGGCCCTCGGTGAAAATAAATTTGACACCCCTGGTCTAGGAGCTTTATTTCTGGCCTTGCCTGATTATGTTCCTGCATTGCATCCCCTTTATCAGCTCAAGGCCAGGGTCAAGGTCATCTACTCGAGTCCAATCTCTGTTTCCCCTCTTCTCTGATCCTCAGTGCCCAACTCTAAAATGAGAGATGGATTTCACTACGTGGACTTTGACGGTCCTTTCAGATCTGATAGTATCTGATTCTCTGATCCTTTCCTTTACCTCAATACACACACCCACCCACCCACACACACACACACATACACACACACACATACACACAGTTCTCTGTTTCTTTCCATGTCGTTCTGTCTTGTTTTGCTGTTTTCTTTTTCTTTCTACCTTTCCCTCTTTTCCTTCTTCTCTTATATCCTGCTGAATAAGACAAATATTCTCTTATTAAGACCACAGTATCTCCATTGACTTAGGTGTCCATGGGCTAGCACAGACTCCCTTTCGACCTCAAGTGAGCTAAGCTCACGACTCTGTGAAAGAGATATTATTACCACCTCCACTTTAGAGATGAGGAAACAAAGACTGAGACCAATAAGGCAAGTTGTCTAACGTGCCACATATTTTGGACAGAGGACTTGAGACCCTGGCCTGCCTGCTCCTTCCTCTACCTAATGAGGTGAGCGTGGCACCCACCCTGGTGAAGAAGCAGCCTCAATCCCTCCTCCCTGGTGATGCTGGACGTCAGCGCAACTGCTCCTGGTGGACGGGTGGCACTGTGAAGGAGCACTGAGGTTTCCAAAGTCACTTAGCCCTGGATTCAAATTGGCACTGGGTCACTTACTTGCTGCATTTCCGAACCTGATTCCTCACCTTAGAGGGGCAAAATTGTAACACTTACACCAAGGGGTTATTTTTTTTCATTAGATGTATCAGAGCAGCATTATTTACTAACATTATATAAATGTCAGGCGTACAGCTTCATGATACAATAGCTGCATAGTCTTGTGTGCCCACCACCAGAAGTCTGGTCTCTTTCATCGCCTCGTACTTAACCTTCTTCACCCTCTTCATCCTCCCTGCACCTCCCTCCCCCAGTGCACACCATGCCGTCATCTGCACTAGGAGTTTGGGGGGGGGGTTGTTTGTTTTGTTTGTTCATTTGTTGCTTTTCCTACGTATGAGTGGAATCATACAGTTCTTGTCCTTTTTCATCTGACCCATTCCACTTAGTACAATACTCTCAGATCTGTCCATGTTGTTGCAAATGGCGGCATTTCATCTTTTTTTTATGGCTGAGTATGTACCACATGTTCTTTATCCAATCGTCCGTTGAAGGAACTTAGGTTGTTCCCTCATCTTGTCTATTGTAAATAATGCTGCAGTGAACATAGGGGTACATATATCTTTACAAATAAGTATTTTTAAATTTTTCAAGGAGGTACCCAGAAGACAAATTATTGGGTCATATGGTAGCTCTGTTCTCCATTCCTTGGGGTGCCTCCTTGTCACCGTCCATAGTGGCTGCACTCATTTACAGCCCAGGGGCTCTTTTGAAGCCTGAATGCAATGCTACAGAGAGACAGTGTGATGCAGTCGAAAGCGCTGCCCCAGTTTTGGTTCTGAGTATCATCGTAATGTGACGGCTTCTTGTTCTCTGTCCGCTCGTCCTTGTTCCATCTGTCCCCATTCAAAGTGCACAAATGCAGGGGTGGGCAAAAGCAGTGTTTCACATGTGCACAACTGTAAACCTACTTCTGCCCACTCCTGTATTTATTAAATGGCAGTAACTGTGCCCCAGGAGCTCTGCTGGATGCTTTTGTTTTAATGATGTTTGTTTATTTAATCTGTCATGATAATAATCCTGTGATGTGGGACTAATATCCCACTTTTCAGATGTGGATGCTGAGGCCCAGAGGTATTGTAAGATTTGCTCAAAATCTGATAGCTTGCCTGTGGGGGTCCTGCCTGATTCTCCCCTCCCTCCTCATCTCTTGCAGTCCAGCACATCCTTCAACCGGGATGCTGTGAAGGCAGGCACAGGCCGTCGCTTCCTCGGAGGGCTCCTGGACCACACCTCCTACTGCTACACGCTCGAGGTCTCCTTTTACAGCTACATCATCGGGGGCACCACGGCCGCTGTGCCCTACACCGAGGAAGCCTGTATCCTTGGCACATCCCCACCCTGCCCTGGGCCAGCCCACAGGCAGCCCCCAGCACTATCTGGCAGGATTTACTAGGCAGGTCAGGAATTTCATCTCCAACTCAGGTGAGGAGTGAGACTCTTGGGTGAGGATAGAGGTGGCTGGTTCTGCTGGTGGCATCTTTGGATTGTCCTGTTTCCCCCTGGCCGTCTAATGGACACCCCTCCCCCAACTGCCTCTGCTGTTCTTCAAGTCTTGGTCAGGCCCTTGGACCCATGGCCTTCCCTTACTTTATGCTTCTCCCATCTCTCTCTCCCCTCCACTCCCTCATGAGGGAGTGAGTCTTTTGCCATCTATGGTATGTAAGTACACAGGCTGGATGACCATCCCAGGGCTGCTGAGGAAGACCCTGGTGGTCTTCCTTCTCACCCTGGACACGTAAAACTATTTTTTTTTCTCTTCTATCTTCCACCTTTTTGTTCCCTTGCTTTCTTACTCCCTCTTCTTTCTGCTCTCTATTTTTCCTTTTACTGTTTTTTTTCCCTTTGTCCCCTCTCCTTCTCTCTTGCCCTGCACACCTGTTTTGTGTGTTTTTTCCCTAATTCTTGTGTCCCCTTTCCTCCTGGCCCTCCCTCTGTCTTCCCTTTTATTCCCAGCCTCCTTCCCTCTCTTTCTCTTTGCTTTGCCTCCCTTCCATCTTCTCCGTCCCCCCTCTCGTCTCTGCAAAACTTTCTCTCTGCCTTTGCATTTCCTTTGCCAAATTGCTTTTCCTCATAAAATTTCTCCAAAAGTCCCCAAGCATGTCGTGATGAAATTAGAAGTTACTTTCTAGCTTGCTTGATTTTTTTTAAGGGATTATTGGGCAATGCTAGCTAGCTTCCTGAGTGTTGACTTTGATGTCAAGGTCACAGCATAAGGGTTGTGACAGACTGTGACCATTTCTATTTTTTTTTACCCTTTTGTTTTTGGATTGACCCAGTTCTCCTTTCCTAGCACTTAGTTGTCTTAGTGAAAGAATTATATCTGGAGGAGAAAGGAGAAGAATGAAATTAATTCTGGATATATACAAATTTCTCTCCCCCAAAGTGGGAGTGTTCTTTTTAGCCTTTATTCAACCCTTGGTGAATGTTTATGGAGTTCCTACCACACTCTGTGCAGGAAAACATCCGTTCTGTTTGTGATGTGTCTGAAGAGTAGTTCACCCAGTCAGTCACAGCTTAGTGGTTCTTGGGGCAGGGGAGAGGGGCCCAATTACCTATCTGGGATCACGGGGGGTAGGTGAGATCCCCAGAGGGCAGGGTAAGTAGTAGGTAGGCCAGGTGTTAGAGCAATGTCTCAGAGCCAGCAGAACATTGGAGAGATCAGAATAAGAACCAAGGACCTCCTCCCCGTGTACCGTCACCAGACTGAGGCAGTCATCTTGAAGTCTGCTTTAATCACTCCCTGACTCAGCAAGGCCGAGGGACAGGGGAGTAGGCTCTGCTCTGAGGCTGAGGACGCTGGGTTTCCAAAGTCCTGGCCATCTATTATGTACCACACTGTCCCCCAAACACACGCACTTGATAATGTGTGGCCCATGGCATCACTAACTCCTCCAATACATTCGTAGGTCACATCCCACACTTCACCTGCTTTGTTCTACCAAGATATTATGGCAAACAAGGTAGAGGGAGTTGCCTGGGAGAAGATTTTGAACATGGGCATTGAAAGGGATTCCGCAACCCCTATTCATAGTGAGACGTGTCTGTCCACAGGAGGACTGCACTTAGTTTGTGGTTGGTTTCTGATATCAAATTTGAGGGTTCTCCCCTTCTTTCTCAGCACCTCTGACATGCTTTTGTGTTGGAAGTAAATGTATTAGTGGAATGCCTCCCCCTTAGCTCAGGCCACAGTTTTCTTCCCCCAATGCCCAGTCTTTGTTCATCCCAAGTGAACACACCATTAGTACATGCATGAATCATACTAGACAACAGGCTAAAACACTGGACAGGAAGGCGTAGTTCCTGACTCACAGAGCTTTCCATCTACTTGGGGAGACAGAAGAGGGAAGAGGCAATTATAGTGTGTATGAGTTCCATGGTGGAAGAATTCCAGAGGGCCATGGGAAACTCTCATGTAGTCAGTACGTATTGAGAGTCTACCATAAGCAAGGCAACATTATAGGCACGGGGGATGCAGCAGTGACCAAACTAAACCCAAAACGTCTCTACATGACCTCCCAGGGGAGGCTTCCCGAGGGAATTGATATCTAAGCTGAGGTGGGGTTTTTTTTTTGTATTATATTATTTTATTATTTTTTTAATTTATTTTTTAATTGTTCAAGTACAGTTTTCTGCCTTTTCCTAAACTGAGTTTTTTAGATTGAGTAAAACGAGCCAGATTGGATTGAGGTGGGTTATTGGAGGGAGGACATTGCAGACAGAGCGGGGAGGGAGAGGTGCTGCAGGAGTTGTGAGCGGTTCAGTGTGGCTGAAGGATTCAGATGCAAGAGGTGAGACTGGAAGAGCAGGCTATAAGGAATTTGCACTTGGACATGAAGTCAATGGAGAACAATAGAAGGGTTTTAAATCATGGTGGAAAGCCACTCTGGCTACAGTGGGAAGGATAGATTAGAGGGGCTGAGACCAGTCAGGGACATGCTTTAGGAAGCTGTTTTGATAATCCAGGTGGGTGATGATTCAGGCCTACATTCTCGTGGTGCTGTGGAGTACTTAGGAGGTGGAACTGAGAAGACTTGGAAAGCGATTTCTGGGGTTTCACTGGGGAAAAGGAGCTGGTGATTGGCAGGAGCTGGGGGTGAATAGTGAGACACACATGAGCTGAGGAGGACACTGTTAGAGCCACCCGCCTCGTTCGGTCATCCAGAGGTGGGAAGAGGAGCCTGGGGCTGCACCAGGGAAGCTCAGGCCAGTGGAACACACACGAGCGTGATTAAACCTGGTTCCTGTTTGAAACGTACTTTTTAAAACCCTCATCTCACCACAGAGGGAGACTTCAGGCAGACAGATTGTGATCTTTGCTGGCTGCTGGCTCCGCGTCCCAATCAGAAAAAGAGATGACATGGTCTGGTGGGAATGGCAATATGGTCTGGGAGGAAGTGTCCTCCAGACTGGGCGTCAGGGGACCTGGATCCTGGTGACGGTGCCAACATCATCCCAGGGAGCGTCCTTCAGCAAGTCCTCTAACCTTGCTAAGGTGACCATCGGCACCTCCACGAAGGGGCCAAGGAACTTTCACTCTTCCAACTCCTGCTGTGGGAAGTAAATAGGAACACTCATGAAAATGTGAGGAGTTATTCAAAGAGAACAGAGTGAATTCAGACAAATCCTGTCTCAGCCACCAGATATGTCACCGTGGGCAGGTTGTGTAACCTCAGCAGGCCTCACTGTCCTAGCCTGTAACAGGTCATAATAATACTTAACCTCACCGAGGTACAATGAGGTGAAACAAAATAATGTTTCTGAGTGTGCATGGTAAGGTTTAACTGTTCAGTGGCTATCAGTTAAAACACTGAAAGGATTTCTGTGACTGTGAATGAGGGCCTGCATTTGTGTTGAAGGAGGCAGGTGGGGCTGCTGGAGCAGGAGCCGAGTGCTGTGTTGGTAGGGTTCATGGGCAAAGGGCCCTGGTAAATAACCACAGTGAAGGGCCTTGACCTCAGAACACAAACTGGTTCACACAGTGCAGGGGTAAGTTCAGTTCCTGTGGTTTGTTTTTTCATGTCTGTCATCCAGAGTACCCTCTTCCCAGCGGCTGGGTACTAGGGGCGGGATTACTTATCCAGGGGTACTGGCTGCGTGTAAGATCAGGGAAGGGGTGGGGGGTAGGGAATCCTGAGGGATATTGCACCCAGGCTCCCGATAGTGTTCACCTCCCCACCCACCAGAACAAATGTGTCTGTCGATTTAGCTTTTCTCCCTGAAAAAGCACCAGGGTCTTACTCTCTGAGTTCCCCTCTCCGTGACATCAGGGAAATACAGCAATGGACACAGTCACTGCTGCTCCCCTAGCTGGGTGACCCTGGTGTTACCTCACCAGTCTGAACCTGTCTCCCTGTTCATAAAATAGAAATAAAGTGTTTTGCAGGGTTGTTGGGAGAGCGCAATGCCAGGCGTTCAAGCTCCTGCCCCACGCGGACCGCGTGGTTTTCCTCCTGTTGGCTGAGTCTTTATTCTGCCATCTGGCTCTGAGCCAGCGATTGGTGGCACAGCTGTTACCGGGGCCTCAAGCAAGCCATGTCCCTCCTAGCCTCAGGGTCTGATGGCCCTACCTGTCCTGTTGTTGTGGAATGATATTACATGTGGACTTGATCTTTACTCTGGTCCCTTCCAGCTCTGACATCCTAAGATTTTTCCAATTCTAAAATCTAAAGTTATGTAATTCCATGCTCAGATGAATGTATGACGTTGAGTCCACAATTCTTTCTTTAGTGAGTCTTAAGGTCGAGTGATTCTGTGAGCATAAGGATTTCCAGTCGAATAGGGAAAATCAGTACAAAAGTGTCCAGACAGCTGATCAGGCCAAGCTGACAGCCACTTTCATTCTGTTAGTTTAGGGGGGCTTAACTGAGGGGTTTGGGGAAGGGCTTCATGAAGATCCCTTGAACTGTGTAAAATTTATGAAAACTGTGAGTGAAGATGGGGAGCTCACTTTCTGGGAGAAAGACTCATCATTTTAAACAGAGTCTGACAGGAGAACACCGTCAGAGGCCTCTGTCCTGGCTGGTGGTGTCTGTCCATGCGGTGGTAGGAACACAGCTCTGGGCCGGAGCCCTGAGTGTGAGTTCTGCTTTGCATCGCTCTAGCTGGGGACCCTAATGCAGTTATTTAACCACTCTGAACCTCAGTGTCTTCATCGGTAAAGGGAGAATAGTGATGTTTTACCTCACAGGACTGTTTTGAGGGTTACATGGGAAAATGCAGATAAATCGTGGGGCACACCCTCGGTGCTGTTAAATATCTATCCCTCGCCCTTCCTTCCTGTTGCCTGTTGTTTCTGTCATTGTGAAACAATAAATTCCTGGGAACTTTAGACCGTTCTTCAGCAAATGCCATTTACATTTTGCTGTCCTGCCAAGTAAGAAATATGCTCTGTTTGAATGATTTGAGAGAGAGAGAGAGAGAGCTGCTAAACTGTAATCATAAAATAACCCAGAGCTTGGCCCTTGTTTATGGTCTGGTCACAATCCAAAAGGAAATAGCTCTTTGCCATAATGGGTGAGAGAAACATTGGGAACAGAGACCTTCAGTCCTGAGCAGATTCGTTCCCACAGTCTCATAGCTGGGGACGCCTTAACATCAGAAAATGCTGGCTCCGGAAGAAAGGAACAACACATGTGGATAAGGGAAGAAGTAGAGTTTTAGAGTTCGGTTCACTGGCTTGGTCTGGGGTCAGAGCTTCTTACTACATGCCCTGCTCTGGGTCCTCTGAAACATCCATCAGACATTGGAGATATTTTTTTTGTTCATCCATCCAACAGACTCACTAGACACTACAAAAAGGCAGGTGACTAGGGCGTGGTCCCTGCCTTCGACAAGGAGACAGTTTTGAGAGAGAAAGGTAGAGACAGCAGCAGCTCAGAGGGATCAATGCTCTGGCAGGGGGGAAGCTTTACTGGTTGGGAAAGCGCATGGAAGTCCCATAAGCCTGTAGGACCAGTGGGGAGGGAGAGGGGAGAAAGGCTTCCTGGAACAAGGGCACTAGGGCTCCGATCTCCAAGACGAATGGGCTGCAGACAGGGGGCGGCATAGAGCAGCCTTCCTGGCAGAGGGAGACAGACATACAGGACAGAGCCCAAATGCCAAAGAGAAGCCGCGTGTACCCTCAGTGTGAACTGAGGGGTAGTGGGGGCTTATGCCCGAGGCAGCAGGTAATAAGTAAATACAGGCAGAACCAGACTGTGAAGAGGAGAACTGTAACCTATGAAACGGGTGCTACTGAGCAAGCAGTACTTACCGGGTACAACTATAGAATTTTTTTGTTTGTTTCCAGTGACTCTAAAAATAGGTGGAGATAGATTATAGATCTAAAGATATAAAAGTTCTGGCAGTCCCCATGACTTTCCAGTCACTCTCAGGAAATTAAAAATTCTTCAATTAATTCTGGGCACAAAACAGTCTCAGTTTAGCAATGGTGGCATCTGTTCCAATCAAAACCATCGAACGTCTTCACAGTGAAACTCCCCATCTAGCTCAGGCCCGTCTCATGCAGGCTGCTCAGGGAGACTTCTGTGTGCCCACTTCAACTCCCAGCTCTTCCCCCATCTGGCTAACCCCAGGTGCTGACCCTCCAACTTGGAGCAGGGTGAGGGAGAGGGAGAAAGAGGCAGGAAAGGTGTTTGGTAGCGGGAACTCTCATGAGATGGCATGGGCAATCCCTCGTCAGCTTCTTCAGACACGCCGCCCCAGTGCTGGAGACCCGTTGATGTCGGCCAGGACCTCGGCTCAGACTGGTGGTTTCCAGCGTCTTCCTCAGCCCCTGCCAGCCCGACGGTTGACATCTGTTGGGCACTTCCCACCTCCAGTGGCCCTGCTGTCCGCAGGTGAGCCAACGGTTGCAGAACTGGCTGTCTGGTTTGCTTGTCCCAGTCCTGCGTGATGGCTTCATACTCCCTTTAGAGTCTGGTATCTGAGACATGGGGTCCCAGGTAACACCACGACCAGGTCCCTTTTAATAGCACGCTCCAATACCTAACAGGTAGGGTGAGTGCTATTGGGGATTGCCTGGATGTGGGGGTGTAGGAAGAAATCAAGGAAGATGCCCAGTTTTCTTAACTGGAACAACATGGTAGGGCCAGTAACTTAAGCACCGACTGTTGGAGAAAGACGTTGAGGAGGGGGTATTGTGAGCCGAGTCTGGGACGTATTGAGTGCAGTGGGCTCATGTGATGTATGACAGGAGAAGTCTGGCAGGCGGGTGGCTCTATGAGCCGGAAGTTCTGGAGAGAGCCTGGACTTTGGGTGGGCTTAGAATAGAATGTGCTGCCGGGTACAACAGTCTTAATGAAAGAAGTGGCTTTCTTGACATGCACAGTCAAGGGAGGCTTCCCCTTGATGAGTTGGTGAAAAGAATGCTGGACTGGGCGTCAGGGTCCCAGCTCCAGAGTGGCCTTCTGCCCCCTGTCCTTGTCATAAAGCTGTGTGACCTTGGTTAAATCACTTCACCTCTCTGGTAAAACTCGATACTAGGTAGACCTCAGTGAATGCCAAGGAATGAATGGGAGGAAGGAAGAAAGAAGGGAGGAGGGAAGGGTGGGAAGCAGGCCTCACCAGCGCCTGCTAGTTGGCTCGTTGACTGGACCATGGGTGACGCGATTCATGTCGCTCAGAGGAATTGTGTGTGTCTGTGGGGGCACCACCTGGATTTTCTTTCTTGAGGAGGGGGCTTCACTTTTTAGCCAGAAGTGTGGGAAGCAGTCAGGTCCGACCTGTTGACTGGCACAGAGGGAAACCTAGGCACTTCCCAGTCAGTTTTCACACCCAAGGTCAAGTCTTTGTGAAGATTCCTAAGTAAACAAATGCATCAGTCAGAGGGCGTTGGGGACAGAAGACTGAGCTGGATGGAAGCCTTTTGCGTTTTTTTTTTTCTCCTCCATGTAGACACACTGGAATGCAATCTTTAAATAGGAAAGCTTATGGAATAACAGGCTGAACGAAGGGATGACTAACAGCAGTGGTTTGAGATGCGCTCCGTGAGGGGTGCCAGGGTCCCTGCATCAGAGGGCTGGTCCTGTAGGTTGGAGAAGTTCTGCCTCCCGTCTGCATTCAGACTTTCCTATCTTTACATTGGAAGATAAAATGATATGATCTTCAAGTTTATTTCTAAATCATTAGATATATAGATAGATAGATAGATAGATAGATAGATAGATAGATAGATAGATATAGAAAGAATTATTTGATTCTTGGCCTTTGAGAGAAGTACATACCCCCACTTTCCATGTAGGGAAACTAAAGCCTGTAAGTCAAACCGCGTGCCTGGGGCTGCCCTCCCGATCCGGCCTGCAGGCCTTGCCTCAGCTTTCCCCTCGCTCTGCCGTTGCCCAGATTCCCTCCGTCTCCTGCTGGACAAAACCCCTTTGTGGAACTCCACAGTGGTGGGGACCCACCAGCCGGCTCCTGCTCCTCCCCCAGCCCTACTCTCCATAACCCCCAGCCCCGGCCTTGACCTGTTTGTGGTCCCTGCTCACCGATGCCACCAGGCCCCCCTCTGCAGGGCCCAGGCCAGGCTGCCTGCCCTGTGTGAGCCCCGTCTCGTCCCCACAGCCCCCCACCTCCACAACGGCGCACCTCCTGCCCAGGCCTGGCAAGCCAGTGTCACTGCCTTCCCCCCGCCACCCTCCTCCTCCCAAATGAGGTTTCTAAGGGTTTTATCTGTTGTTGTCAAGTTTATAGCCATAATTCGAGATGCTGTTAATATTACTGACAGCAGAGAGCTACAAATTACAAAGTTGTAAAGTTACTTTATGATGATAACTGTCAGCTTTCACTAGCAGCACTGCAAGGCTCCATGGAAACCAAACTGATGATAAAGAGAGTTGATGTTGTTTCAGGATTATGGCTGTTAGCTGCTGGTCAGAGAATTCCTGGCTGGTTTGTAAGGAACCAGAACCTGTTTGTTTGTATTCACGCTCACTTGCATAGCTTTGCACACAGATGCTATGTTCCCATCCTGTTGTTGTACAAATGTGGGGAGAGCCCCCGCAGTGGAAGGACTTCACCCAAGATCAATACCAACCAGTTGCAGACCTAGGGCTGACTTTGGCCAGCCCAGGCGACATGACCGTCTGCCGCGTTGTAGGTGTTTGATGAATAATCGCTGAGTGGATGAGTGCCTGGAAATCTTGGAGGGCATAGACAATATCAAGAACAAAGGTGTTGAATTATTTCTACCTTTAGAGTAAAAGAAACAAAAACAAAGGCAGCTTTCGAAGTACTCATTTGGGGAAATGAAATTTCCTGTGTAGTAACACGATTTAGGCATCTTAATCGATGCTATTAAGCTTGATTTGGGGCAGCAACGCAAATGTATCTACCCCCCCAAACCCACCACACACTGCCCTCCTTCCCAAATTGAGGCTGATTGGATGCATTAACAGAAGCAGACGCTGGAAACGAGGGGGTACTGGCCTTTCTTTGCCCTGCTGTGCATCGACCCCTGGAGCCCTGTGCTCCTCTCTGGTCCCCGCCCTGTGCAGGACATTGGGAAGATGGTGCACACCTCTGGAGGACTAGGATGGGAAGGGAGCACAGCTGGGTTACCAGCCGTCCCAGTTTGCCTGGGACTGAGGGGTTTCCTGGGACCGGGAACTTCCAGGGCTAAAACCAGGATAGCCCTCAGCAAACCAGGATGGTGGCCAATCTACCCAAAGCTATGATCTGTGAGGAACTGGTCAATATATTGGAGATATTTTCCTTGGAATGAGTATATTTGGAGTCTACATATTTGCTTTGATCTGATTTCTAAAGAACCATCATGGGGCAGAGGGTGGTGACCCATTCTCTGGGGCCCTGGAGTCCGGCAGGGGCAGTGGGAAGGGAGGCAGCCTCATGATGAACCTCCATGTGGGAGGCAGTGGCGGGGCCACACTCACTCAACACCTGCCACGCCTCAGGACTCGGTTGGTTCCTGGGGACACAGAGAAGAGTGATCATGGCCTCTGCCTGGAGAAGGTCCCAATGTGGTGAGGGAGACAGGCCGGAGAGTGACCACAGTGCAGTGCTGTGATGGGGTGGCGAGAATGAGCATCGAACAAGCCCAGCCTTAGGGGGGCCCCAGGGGTGTGAGCAGGTGCAGCAAGGAAGGCACCATGGGAGGGTCTTGCAGGCAGGCAGAGCAGCGTGTGCAGGGGCCGGAGCACTTGGAGAGCTGTTTCCCTCCTTTGGACAAGTCGGGCCTTGGAGTGCCAGTTGGGAGTGAGAGGCGACAAGGCTGGAGAGGCCCGTGGGAGCCAGTTGATCAAGGACCAGCGATCCGCCTCCATGCGACATTTCAAGGAGAGCGCCGTGGCAGCATCAGGCGCACAGGCCAGTGGGGTCAGCTGGAGAGAAGCAGTGTGGCCCAGACAAGCGTCGAGCCCCCTCACCAAGTGACACCCCTCCATCTGTCTTCTTCCCACTCTTTTTGCTGTCCTTTGAAAGGACCCTGGGAAACTGAAAGTAAGTCAGAGGACCCCCTCTTTCCCAGTTCCCGTGGGGAACCACGAGTTCCAGTTTCTCAGACTGCCCCATCTGACCAGAGGGTTGGGGGTAGTTCCTGGGGCATTGCCGGGTAATGGACAAGGTTCCGGTGGGAGATTCCCGAGCCCTGGACTTTGTTAATCTGGTCTCCACTGACTGCTGCGTGATCTTGAGCAAATCACTGAACTTTCCTGAGTCCCACCTTTCCATCCATGAGATGAAGGGTTTGGACAAAAGACCTCCATCCTCCAGAACTCGTTCAGAGTTCATTGAACTTGGGCTGAGTCACATCGAACAGCCACTGTGTACTGGACACAGTCATTCCTGGGCTTTTGTCAAACCCATGAGGGCACAGACCACTCTTCACAGGACCACCAGCCCACCCTTTCTTCCAGAAAGGTCTGGAAGCAGTCCCTCAGATCTCACTTCCCAAGTGGCAGACTGCACGTCCAGCGAGACACGCCACCTGTCTGGGCTTTCTTATACGTCAATATTCTCCTCCAGATGATAAATGTCCTGCCAATCAGAGGAGGCATCTGCCAACTGTCTGAGACAAGAGCCTTTAGCTGGGGCTGTGGCCGTGCCTGGCGTGCTGATGTGTCTCGAGAGGTGGGAGGTAGGAGTCGGGGCTAGAAGGAAGGAAGGAGGGAGGGGAGGTCAGGACCACTGCTCTCAACTATGCAGATTTTGCCATGAGTCAGTGGAGTGGAGACAGGAGACAGGATGTTCACAGAACTCCTACAGAATGCTAAGTCCTGGGTGGACCGTCAGCGAGTGAGCAGCACTCTTCGGTGTATGAAGTGCATTCAGAGGCATCATTGTGTTTGATCCCCCAAGAAGCTAGGGTGTTACTATCTGTATTATATAAACAAGGTAGGCGCATTTGGGGCCTATGCAACGGCACCAGCGGCCCCCAGCTCCAGCAGCACGGGCGCTGGGGGTCGGGTGGGCGGTGCCTGTTCAGGGGACTCAGTTGGTGGCAGTAGCCTCCCAGAGGCTTGAATTTCTTTCTTCTGATGTTGAACCCAAATCTGATTCCCACTCACCGAGCCAAGAGGACACTTTTTGGGGGGGGAGGGGGGGACGGGGAATCCACGTGGCGGAAGAGCTGATAATAACCAAGATGTAACTTAGAGATGCTGCTGTCCAAGAAGAGGGTGAAAAAGAGCACGTGTGGTCCCCGGAGCCAGGCTCACTCGGGTTCAGATCTTGGTTCCTCTACTTACCAGCTGTGTGACCCTGGGCGAGTGACCTAACCTCTCTGAGCCCCACTCTGCCTGTCTGTGACAACGATGATTACGATACTTACCTCGCAGGGTTGTTTTAAATAGATGGAAACGTAAAATCTCGGGTGCCTAGCCGCGTGCCTGGAACACGGCGGGCACCCAGTACATGACAGCGCCATTGCTAGTCCAGGAGTGAACTGAGTGAAATCTGAGTAATAAGTTTCTGGGCCACTAAAAAGCAATGAAACCAAGGCAGGCTGGTGGTTTCATGGAATCTCCCATGAAAGGATCATTGGATTCTTAAGGGATTCTTTATAATTCCTAAGTAGCAGTCCCCTTAAAAGTGTGATTAGAATTCTCAGATAACCCAAGAGCATCAGGCTCCGTTATCTGTACTCATGTGCATGATTCGAAACTTTTACCAGGACAAAGTCATTAGCAGCCAGGCCCAGGGTTCAGTCTGTGGTCTGGATCTGAGACCAAGGCCGCGGCTCGGCCTGCCACCAGCTGCGTATTCGGTGCTCAGTGGTAATGTGTGTGAGCACTCCTTAATTCTGGTACTGAGGAGACATGTGGCAGGAAAGAGTTAACGAATGTACTGGGGTTCTCATCGCAGAATGTAAGAACTAGAAAACACACCCATTTTTATTTTTACTGTGATCTCGGACAACCGACACTCCATCTCTGTGCTTATTTCCTGTTCTCCTGCCGTGCCCACCTTGTGAATGGCTGTGCAATGCAAATGGCGTAGTATGTCAGAAATGGTTTTGAAAATTAGTCTCCCTGTACTCGAGGAAGGGATGATTCTTGGTGAAGGGGAGCGTGAAGAGGAGCCCCTGGGAGAAAGTGGAGGCATGCCACCCTTCAGGACGGCACTCTGGAATGGGGCAGGGCAGCACCAGGGCCAGAGGAGGCAGTCAGACCGGGGCCTTGCCCATCCGTGTGCGCAGGGGTGTGCGCAGGGACCGGCTCTGCTGCAGAGGTGCTGGGAACCCACCATCCTGAGCAGGGGTGGCTCCTCCTGGCTCTCAGCCTCTCACTGCTTGTCAGGCAGGACCACCAGCGGCAGCTCTGCGGCTGTTGTCTGAGGTTGAAGTGCCCTCTCCTGGCCCCCGAGGTGCATTGCTGCCTTTGAGAGTCTAGCTTCCTCACTGCAGAGGATTGGGAGGCCGCCAAGTCCTTTGTCTAGGCTGGGATCTGAGCCCTGGGGGCCCTGAGCCACCTGTAGAGGGCAGAGAGGGGGGCACATCCCCTACACCTCTCCCGGGTTTCACTCCTGGATGGAATCTTTCCTCCCCACCTATTTCTTCCCTCTCTCCTTCTCCCCCTCCCTCCCTCCTTCCTTCCCTCCCTCTCTCATATATACACACATACTCACACATATCTCTAGTATGCCCTTTCCTACCTTCTCCACCTGCTCTCTCTCCCCCATCCCATCTCTCCTCCCCTCTGTACCACTTTACTTTTCTGTCTGTTTCTCTTTAGCTACCTTCCTTTCTTAAGGCATAGAGTAAACGTGTTTTGCACCCAATTCTGCATTGACAGTCTGAAATAGGCACTGGGGGTCGACACCGTAACTGATGGCAAAGCCTGAGGATTAAAGGAGGTGGGGGTGTGCAGGCTCAGCAGCCGGCCAGCAGCCCAGGGCAGCCCCAGACCTGCCTTCCTTCCCCTCCCCTCTCCTCCCCTTCCTGTCTCCCTAAAGCCTTGTTTTGGGGCCCATCCCTTCTGTTCTCCCCTCTCTTCCAGTCCTCCCTCCCCTCCCCCACCCCCACCTTCTCCTTCCCCCTCCTCATGCCTCAGTTTAGATTCAGATTCAAATACTATTTATTGAGCTTTTTCAGAAAAGTGGAGACTTGACCTTCACCTTGAAGGAACTGTGTTTCAGGCTGACTGTCACTCTCTTCTGCCTCCCCAAGGGGGGCAGAGTGGCTTCTTGACAGAGGGTGTGATCTGGGCCTGTGAACCGAGCTAAGGGACAAGCAGAGGGCGTAGGAATGTCACGGAGAGTCTCTCTTTCCAGTGTGCCCTGCAGGGAAGATTTGTGATGAGGAAGGAGTCATCTCCTGAGGCCTCACGTGACATCCTGGTGTGTGCATCCCTGGGCAGGTTATTTTAGGTTGCTTGCTCATTTATTTATCATTTGTGCTAATTACAGCAAAAGCTCTTGCGTAACAAAGGAACACAAAGCATTTCCCAGCACTGGGCTCTTAAGGAAACATCTCACCCTGGCCTCATGCTGGTAAGAGTAACCTCTGGCCTCTTAAGCATTCCTGCAGCAGGTGCAGGCACTGGTGTAGGGAGCTTGCCTCTCAGAGCACCCCCTGACGGGAGCCAAGGGCACAATCCCAAACAAGCTCCAAGCTCACGGAGGTCTAGCTGGCGGCTACACTAGCGCAGGCGGCACCTTCCACAGCATCCTTGGGGAACGTCATGTCTCCAGCTATGGTGAAGCCAGGGCAGCCGACCGGTCTAGGCTCAGGCAAGGGCCAGGACTCTGGGCATTTGAGCTGGTGTGTTTCAGTGGTTAGGAGCCCAGATTCTGCCATCCTACAGATCTGGTTTCAAATCCTAGCTCTGCCATTGCTAAGTCCTGGGCAACTTTGGGCAAGTTGCTTCACCTCTCTGGACCCCAGAGTCAAATAGAGATAATGACACAAACTTCCCAGGGTTATTGGGAAGTTAAATGAGCATGTATGTAAGTGCTTAACACCCAGACTGGCTCCTAGTTCTGTGTGATCACTTTGTGGAGATCCCAGTAGGTCAGGGATCTGCTGAGTTGGTCAGGAAGCCAGCTGGTTGGAGACCAGAATTCCTGCCTGGGTAGGGAACCTTCTGTGCCACAACAGAGACACGGGCATCTGGACGACTAGCATGAAAGCAAAGGGGACCCTTCTTTAGAGCCCACTCACGAGAATGCTGTGACCAACCTGCGGTCGGCCCCTGCTTGTGTGTGCTGAGGGCGACTGGAAAATGCCAAGGTCACTTCCCTTGGCTAAGCATTTCAGTGAAGATATGTGGATGTCCCTGGGATTCTAGGAATGCAGAGCCTGAGGGAGATATCTGGGTCTTGGGACACTAGGAAGCTCTTGAGAGAAGGAAAAGATGTACTGAGTGCCGACCATGTGCCAGGCACTGTGTCGAGGGCTTCGTCAGCTTACTGAATTCTCACAGCAGCCTTATAAAGAAATCACTGTTTCTTGTCTTGCAAGTGAGAAAATGTTGACTTCAAGACATTAACTCACCTGGGGTCACACAACTTGCAACTGACAGAGGCAGGGGCTCAGCCCAGAGCCCTGTGAGCCCGCAGCCCCTGCTCTGCTCCTGCGTGTGCGGCCAGACTCCTGAGGCCCCCCACCCCCCCAGCTCTCTGTAGAGGCAGCAGACCACCGGGCCCTGGCAGGCCGGACCCCTGTGTCCGAGTCTGTTCATACCGTCTCTCTGCTGCTCTGGGGTTTTTTTCTGAGTGACTGAGAGCTTACACATGGCCTCAGTGCCTCCCCGGAAGGTAATTGTAGAGGGAAAGTTCCTGGGCTCTGCTGCAAGTCATTTTTATATTCCAGATCAGGACAAGTAGGAACGGTGACTTCACAAGTCCATGACTAATTCAAAACACTTTTAATCTTCAAAATGTCAGACGTTATGGTCAGTGCCTGTTCCACAGTGAGCAGTGGTTCTGTGCATATTAAAACACCGGGATGGCAGGGCTTTGAGACAGGGAGCCTTTGTGAGGGCGAACATTCTCCAAAGGCAATGGCTAGTGCCTCGGGCCAGCTCGGAAGTACAGTCTGAAAACACAGCGTCATTACAGGTGATCGACCAACTAAGATCAAGATGTTCCCGGTAAATGGCACACGCAGCACGAAGCTTTACTGTAACCCTGAGAGGCAGGCACGATGGCCCCACGTGGAGCAGGAGTCCAGGGTAATGAGGGGCCGTGCCCAAGGTCCTGTAGTTAGGAAGTGCTTCTGCTGATTCTCAGACTCAGGTCTGTCAACTTCCAAATCCTGCTCTAGAGCTGCTACATAATGGCCTTTGGCCTTTGGATTCATCAATGATCTAAGACAAATTTAGAACAAGTAATTCAAGTTCTCCTTCACATAAATTTAGCTTTGTGTCAAGAAACAAGGCCTTAGAAAAGGTGCATTGGATGCTGGCCGCCTGGAAGGCAAGGGAGCCGGGTTGGAATCCAGACCAGCAGAAACTTCCTGTGTGACTCAGAGACTTTGCTTTCCCTCTCTGGGCTTTCATTCCTCTGTCTACAAGACTGTTAGAGGGATTTGTGCAACAACAAGTATTTATCTAGCACCCGCCTGGTACCGGGTCCTATGCAGAGCTTTGGGGGTCAAAGACCAGTAAGACGTTGCTTCTGCCCTAGGGGACAGTTGAACTATGGAGTCTCTAGTTTCCTTTCCTAGTCAGACATCCTATGAACTCAAATTGCAGCCATAATTCTGGATGGTGACTCAAGGGTCTTTGCCCCTATTCAGTGTGCCTTAGATCTACCGGAACCCAGACAAGGGGTTTTGAGCTCTACCCCAGTGGGCCCAGGGTCAAGGCACATACGGAGACCAGTGGGTCCAGGTACAGAGGCAAGTGACCACACAGAAACCAAAAGGACGCAGACACTGGCCATGAATATATTTAGTTATTCGCACATTTGTTTAGCAAGGAGTTTCTAAGCACTTCTGTGACGGGCCCCACACTCATGTCTAGAGACACAGAAGTCAAGTGAGCCCCTGACCTTCCAAGAGTGAGATCTGGTGCAGACGTTACAGCTAATGGACCTTCTAGGCCAGGACCCGGAGACATGGCACAAGATGCCATGCTCAGGAGCGGAAATGTCTGGAGCTTCCGGTGCTGGGAGGGACTGTGGGAGGAGTATTCTTCCTTGCCCCATTGAGGTTGGGCATATTGAGGGGACTTGCTCGAGCGAACGGGAAGCTAACAAAACCAAGTGGAATGGAGGACTTCAATGTGTTTGTGCAGTCTGGCTTGGCACTGGCTACTCCAGTGGTTCACCAGGAGAAGAGCAAGCTTGTCACAAGGAGTCACTGCCGCTTCAGCCCAGCCCCAGAATGGGCACTGGAGACCAGCCTGCAGCCAAGCCTGCCTGGAGCCCTACCTCCTAGAACAGTCAGAGTGGCCACCTGCAGACTTGGGAGAGAGAGAATAGAAAAAAATGGATGGTGTTTTAAGAAATAGATAAAATTAGTAGGGGAAGGAGTGCTTAGGGGGGGGCTGAGAAAAGGGGTAGAGTCTTTGTTGTGTGTGCCCCGCTGAGGAGGGTAGGCGCTAGTCATTGTGAGGCATGGTACGACCAGATCCGCAGGCTCTCCATCCGCAGAAAGAGGCAGCAACCACAGACCCACTGGAGTGCAGGAGGACAAGTGAGTCTCCTCAGCTGAGCTTTCCATTGCCTGGCCTGTGAGGACCGCAGCATCTTTTGTGCTTCCATCTGAGGGGGAAGAGCATCACAGGGATTCCCACGCCCAGTGCTCGGGCGGGTGACTGCTGGGCCAAGTACTGATACCCCAGCCCACTCTTGCCTCACAGGCTTGAAGCAGTGGGGCCCCCGGGCCAGGAACCTCCAGCCAAAGGCAGCTCCCCACTTCTTCCCTCACTGGGCTAACAAACATTGTCATTTTCTCTGAGTCATGGCATGCAAGATCTGGAAACACTGGCTTAGTGTGAAGGGTCCAGCCCTCCCTGCCCTGCCGAGGAGGTGTCACTGGCTCTGACCTGTTTCCCATCCCACAAGGTCTGTCTCCTTCAGGCCCCAGACATGTCTGCCTTCTTTCAGACGGCGGCAGACAGCGGAGAGCCAGGGCTGCACCTTTGCATCCATAATGCACTGTCTGAGGATGTTTATTACGCTGTCTAGACAAAGAGCGATGGGGTGCATTTAAATTCAGGACCCAGCCGCCCACAAGTGCGGTGTCTGGATCCTTCACAGCAGCCTCTGCTCTAGCTTTGAGGGCTGTCCCCGGACTGGTTCTTACTGGGTGTCTCCACTGGGACCCTGTTCCCACCCCCACTATCTCCTGTCCTGTGCGGGGCATCACTCCCACTTAGAGGTTGAAAGAAAGGGCAGAGTCAGGATGTGGTGTGGGCCCGGACTGCCCTGGAGCTCAGAAAGCCCAAGAACAAAGGGGGCTGGAACAGGTGGGCACACCTTCCTGGAGGTGTGAGCCTCGATAATAAGATTTAGCAAGGCACCAGTAACTCACAATTTACAGGGTTTTTACACATAAAGACTGGGCCTCAACAAGCCCATGAAGGAGGACTGAGTATCTCCTTTTTATAGTTCAGAAAACAGAGGCTCAGTGAGGTGAGATAACCTGACAGAAGTGCACAGCCAGTAAGGGGTTTTGTACGTCAGGGTTCCCCAGAGAAACAGGACTGCCGGGAGATGTGTAGGTGTCTCCCATGCACGGAGGGGTTTATTTTAAGGAATTGGCTCACATGATTCTGAAGGCTGGCGAGTCCAAAATCCGCAGGGTGGGCTGGAGACCCAGGGAGGAGCAGATGTCGCAGTTAAAGTCCATGGGCTCTTCATTGTAGAATTCCCTCTTCTCAGGGGAAGTCAGTCTTTTGTTCCATTCAGGCCTCCATCTGATTGGATGAGGCCCACTCACATTCTGAAGGATACTCTGCTTTACTCAAAGCTCACCAATGTAAGTGGTAATCTCATCCAAATCATCCTCCTAGAAACATCCAGAATAATGTGTGATCACTTAGCTGAGCATCATGCCCCAGCTGAGATGATAGTAAGATGAGCCATCATAATGGCAAAGCTTAGACTTGACCCTGGGTCTGTTTGGCTTCATATCCTGAACTTGACTCCATCAGGGCACCCTCGGAGAAATGTTCTGGACTTTAAAAGAGGAGAGTTCGAAAGGGTGGCATGTAGTCCAGTTTAACAAATATTTATTGAGGGCCTTCATTGTGTCTAGCTCTATTGATGAGATTCAAATCAAAACAAAACAAAATAGCACCCAGTCTCACGGTCTAGTGACAGAACTTACAGTCTCTTGGTGAGGGGGGGAGGCATTCTGGGGAGTGGATCATGATGAAGAGAGGCTCAGTGGGAGAACTGAGCACAGTAGGAAACTGGCCTGCCTGGAGTGGGGAGTTTGCACAAGGGAGATTTAGGAACTATGCTGGAAGTGTCTTTTGGGGCTAGATTATAGAAAGCCTTGAGTGCTATAGCACTGATTTGGGGTTTTAGTTTATAAGCAATGGGGAACCAGAAAAGGTTTTTGAGCAAGAGAATAGCATGAGGAAATTCCTATATTAACAAGAGGAATGGATGGTGTGAATAGGAGGACATAGAGAAGGGAAGCCAGGCCACTTCACTCTAGGTTAATGGTCACGTCTTTTTGGCATGATTTTGGGAGCAAAGTGAAAGCCATACTTTGTTTATCAATCAGGAAAGAAACAATCAGCAACAGCCAAAAATTCGTCCCACCTATTGACTTCTCTGTGAAGATACAGAATTAAGGAAGGGACTTGGTTAAGTGGCAGGTGCTGCCCTGGGTTTTTTCCCCTAATTTAATCTCAAAACAACCATATGAAGAGGAGAGGACAGGGATTCTTGTTCTCATCTTACTGATGAGGGCCCTGAAGATCAGAGAGATAAAGTAACTTTCCCAAGGTCACACAGCGGGTAGATGTGGCAGTTAGAGTCCCAACTAGCATGGCTATTTCACAGCCTGCACAGTTAACCACTAAACTGCAATGGAGGGTGAGGTTGGGAGGGGCCCTGGGTGCTTGAGTATTGTACAGAGAAGAGAGCAGTGAATGGAGGTGTAAAGAGAAAAAAAATAAAGACTTGAGGACCCAAAGACCATTGTTTGAAGACTATAATGCCTCCCCAAGGCCTGACTCAGGGTGGAGGGTTGGAACAGAGACCCAGCCAAATCTGGAAAGGCAGACTGTCCGCTGGGTGACCACAGAAGAAATGGTGACCGCTTGCTGGAGCCTCTCTCTGCCTAGAGGCCTAGCTCCGCCCACTGTCCAGTCTGTGTTTACCTTGCCATTAGGGAGAGGGGTCATCGCTTCCAGCCAGCAGGGCCCTCTGCTGGGCTCTTGCCACTCCTGCCCTTCCAGAGTTAACCTTCCCTTGCTGCAGTGGAGCGAACTCTGAGGAGAGGGCAGTGATTTCCTGGTTTGCTCCCATCTGTAACCACTGCCTTACCTGGTGGGAGGCATCCACTGCGGTAATTAGACCTCATTAAAATGCTGATTAATAACATCTTGCCTGGGCCTGGTGTTTGATGGGATTGGCCGTGTCACTGTTAACGTTAGTGTTCTTTGTGGCTGTTTACACAGAGTTAAGACCCTGCAGGGCCCAAAGGGGAGTAGATAGCAGAGGCTGTGAGAACGCCCCTGCACAGGGGAACTCGGTGCAAGGAGGCGGCAATGGACGGAAGTGGGTTCTGAGTGTGCAGGACCTGGTGGGGCCAGGCTGAATTCCAAGTCCAGGTTACAGATGGAGCAACAGCAACTGGTGGCTAGTGGCCAACATCTTCCTGCAGGCGGAGGGTTTGGCCAGGAGAGAGTTTGCCGGCTGGTGAGTTGTTTGGTCGATCGGTTTAACGTTGAGTCTGACGGTCTTTGAGCATGGCATTAATCCACTTTGCCACGACTCCCCCTGTTGTTTCACACCTGTCCATGCACATATGTGTGTTATGAGCCCCACCCCTAAAGACATTTGCCTTTGTGACCCTTGTACACCTGATGGGTAAGAGATGAGGTGGTAAAAAGAACAAGTTAATAGGCAGGGAAAGTGTATGAATCAATGCAGAGACAGAAAAGCGCAGAGCACAGAGCATGAGTAAGGTACTGCAGGGGCCAGACAGCGTGAGGAGCTCAGACGTAAAGACGTGAGGAGCACCCAAGGCCCCCATGCCTTCTCGTGTGGTTGGGGTGGGAGTGAAAGTGATGGGTCTGGAGGAGGCTGCAGAGGAGACAGCAGGAGCCACCACGCAGAGGGAGGTCCTGAAATCACGTTAAATGGGCTTGGACTTGATCCAGAGAAAGTATAGGACCCACTAAAAAGGGGTTCAAGCAAGAGAGTGACATAGTCACATCTGTACCTCAAAGTGTCACTGTCACAACGGTGATAAGAATGGATTGGGCAGCAGCAAGGAGAGACCAGAGCCCGCTGCAGTAATCTAGAGATGTGACTGTGAGCTCTGAACCATGGCGGCGGCGGCAGCGCCTGGAGAGGAGGAGAAGACATGAAAGTCACTTCTGAGGTGGGCTGACTGGGAGGTCCGTTGGTTTCCTTCCTCCCAGGAGACAACAGCACTCCTGGGCCATCACGGGCCTGGCTGTCGGGCACTGGGACTCCAGGAGAAAGTGTGCAAGTAGAGGGGTGCTGGCCTCGTACTGCCCTTCTCGGGGGAAATCAAGTCTCACTGGGAGGAGGGAAGAGAAGAGCTCTAGTCTCTCCTCTTTGGGATCTCACCACAGCGACCCAGCTTTGCCAAATTTTAACTTGGACTCCCACAGCTAAGCCTGATTTTATAGATCAGAATGCTAGGCTTCCCAATGATCAGCTACTTTACCAAAGCTACTGGTGGTTTAAGTTTTTTTTTGTTTTATCTTTTCTATATTTAAGGAATTTATTTTTCTCTGTGTCTATATGATTGCCATCTGTTTATCAATCAGTCACCTTCTCTCTCTCTCTCCCTCTCTCTCTCTCCCTCCCTCTCTCTGTCGCTGAGGGTTGATATCTTTATGTGTTGTTTCTCTTTGTGCCTCCCTCCCTGCATTTCCTTCTTTTTCTAACTTACTGCCCCTCCCCCGTTCTGTCTCTTGCTCTCTTTCTCCAGTTCTGATGAGACAAAACAGCTCAGGGAAGAGGCCAGTCTCTGCCCGGTGGCTAGGCTAATTGATGGCTGCTATAGAACTGCCTAAGCAAGGAACCCTTGTCATTAGCAAGAGAGGGGTTGCCTTGGCCTACGACTAGGAAACCTTTGAAATCCTGCATCTAAATTGCCATTCCTTTGACTGCTGCTAGTGATGCTAATTAGCCGTGTTAATTGGATGTTTTGATATTTGAAGAGCAAAGCATTCCAACTTCTCTCTCCAGAAAGCCAAAATTATTAATGAACTTGGCAGCAGCCTTGGCTCTCTCTTTATCCACAGTGGGCACAGCCAGAGATTTCGGGGCAGGTGAAGGGGTCGTTCTGAGGAAGTGTGTTGACTGGGGAGAGGGGAACTCTCGGCAGCTGACTGTGGAGCCTCCCAGCGGTGAAATCACATAGTGGGACGTGCTGCCCCTACTCGTAACGTCTACTAGACTATGAGTCCTCGAAAGGAGCTAATCATAACCAACTTATCTCTTATCTCAAGACTAAGCACAGGGCCGGAACACAGTAGTGATTCATAATTGTTGATTAAATAAAATTGAGGTGGCTAACCTGATACTAAGAAGGGATATATGACTCGTTTAACCTCGCTGTGAAACTTGGTGGCAAACTAGGCCAGAACTTCTACAGGTATATTTCTACATCATATATCCCTGGGCACCAAGTTACAGCCAATTTGGAGTTTTTAGGTTTGAGTGCATCCTGTGTGACATAATCTAGGGGCAGAAATAATTATCCCCAGATCTCTGTCTATAATTACCACATCCTTTCTCTCAGAAAGCCCAGGGACATCTGTGCTCAACCTCAAGAAGCTCATTGGTCTTCTGTAATCTCACAAGGGCCACCAAGGTCCCAGTCCAGCTGTCCTCTTTTGGGCAACCCATCGCCATTATGAAATATTTAAGGATAACCCATCATGGGCTAAGGCCTAGGGTATAGAAAAATGAGTCAGACCAATTGCTGTGCTCAGAGACTCATCTGAACCTGAGCATCTCAAGACACAGACCCAGCCAGATACCTTTCCGTATCCATGGTGCCCAACTTACGCTGGCTCGAGGAGGTGGCTGAGTGATTGAGTGAAGGGACGTGTGGAAATAGAGAAGAAAAGACCCATATATCTTATATTACAAGGTAGAAAGCTGCAGGCATCATGAAATAGGAATCAGGTTCCGAGAAGAAGAGAGTGCTTCAGGAACAGGCTTCAAAAATATCACAAAGGAGGTGGTTATATCGAGGCTAAGCCTGGAGGATGACCAGGGCCGAGGCCAAGATGGAGAGAGAGCAGGAGCAAAGGCACAGGCTCTGTCAAGAGTTATTCAACAAATGTCCCCTCAGTGTCCACTGTGTGTCAGTGCCGGGGCCATTGGGTACGGAGAATTTCCCAGAATTTACAATCCTAGAGAGGAAAGAGGTAGGCAGGAGTGAGAGAGAGAGAGAGAGAGAGAGAGAGAATATGGGAGGGGTGGTGCTGGGCGTAGATGGGGGAGGACACCTATAGGATTAAGGGGAGGGAGTCAGGAGGAGACTATTGAGCTGGTTAGGGCAGGTCCAGAATATTCAAGGATCTAAGCTCTTAGATCGCTTTAGGCCTTTCTTCTCTACGAGCTATAAAAGGTGTTTGATGTGGGAGGAAAGAGAACTAGCACTTACTGAGCTCCTGCTACATACCAATGAAAAGTGCTTTTCTACAATATTTTTATTTAATCTTCTAAACCACTTTGAAGCAGGTCTGTGTATCCTGGTTTTACAAATAAGGAGGCCAAGTTTAAGCAACTGTTCAGTGGTAGAATATCTGTGACTCCAAAGTCCTTGACTTTTTTTTTTAATAGTACACCATGCTGAACAGACAGCAGGCACGTTCCGTACCCTCTCCCTACGCCCAGGTTGAGTGTGTGTGAGTGCATGTGCATGCACGCCCATGCCTGCCCACACTGGCCTGCACACAGGTACCAACTGTAGGCTAAAGGAGATTCTGATTACTTCCACCCAATTAATGCACTGTTCATTCTTGCTGTCTCCTTGTGACTAGAATTAATTGCTGCTGATTACACTGTGTGGAAGGGAAAGGACGGTCATCAGCAGTTCTGCCTGGGGGATAAAAACATTATAATGCAAAACAAAACTGATTCCTGAGGACTTGAATCAAGAAATTCTCTCTCTTGGAGAAAGATTAGGCTTTCTGTAACCAAAAATCAATATTCTATGACCCTACCCAGGCAGAAGGACAACCTGTCCCTGTTCCGGTCCTCAGTAAAGACAAAAGGAAGTGAGACAATATATTTATTTGAAAAACTGGTCATGTATTAAAAAGATGTATACTTTTGCAAACTCTTCCTCTGTAAAATTAGGACATTTGATGAGGTAAACTCCCAAGTCTTGTATTAGTTAAAATTCCTCTGGTTGCAAATACCAGAAAAGCCAACTCAAACTGACTTAAGTAAAAAGGGGAATTAGTTAGCTCTCATAATCTTAGAGTCCAAAGGAATACTGGTGTGAGGCTTGGACCAAGAGAATGAAACTGTGTCATCAGGACTTCCTGAGTTTTGGCTCCTTTCTCCAAGGGCTCTCCCGGTGCCCCACCCTGTGGGAGCACAATGGCTGCCTGAAGCTCCAGGTGGATGGATGTCCCATCCTCTCAGCTTTCCGGCTGATTCCCTCTCTCACAAGTCCCAGCACTGAGTTTCAGTAGGGTTAGGCCATACCTGGCTTATTCCCTGTGGTGAGGGGAATTCAAGCACCCTGATTGGCCAAGATAGGGTGGACCCTATCCCCACTTGTGTGGGGTCAGCTCCTCCTGAACCACTTGGACTGGGATTGAGGGTTCAATATGGGAAAAATAGAGTATTGTGAAAGGGGAATAGATTAAGAGCAGGGAAACAAAGCAAAACAGATGCCCACTATTGGTGCCTTCCTGCTCATATATCTTGTGACTGTCTAATCACTCCTGCTCTGTCAAGTTCAGCCTAGAAAATATGAAGGTCATTCAAGTACATGGAGTACCTGAATTCAGAAGGTGTGCTTAAAGGGAAAGGAGCAGATAAGTATTTTTGAGCGTCTCCTTACTTTATGTCGGGGCCCATGCCAGATGCCTTCATGTTCATTATGTCATTCAGTCTTCACAGGAGTGAGCAGGTGTTCTTATTCCCACTTTCTAGAAAAGGAAATTGAGGATTAGGTGGTGAACCACTAGTCTGAGGTTTATTTACTTATTCTTCCCATGAGCATTCTTGGGTGGAGTGATAGTCACTGTGGATGAGCAAGGATGGGGAAGATGCCAGCACTGCCCTCCAGGAGCTCACAGGCTAGGGGACAAGAGAGAGGCACAGGGCTCAGTCCCAATCCAGTGGGGCCCAACTCAGGTCTGGTACCCATCTCGGTCTGCTGGTTCCCAGGCCATGCTCCTTCTTGTCCTCTGAATGCTCCGGTCCAAGGCTCCCTGCTCTACTAAGGTGAGGCATTGTTCCAAAGTCTATAGATCGAGAGGGACTTGTGTCCCTGAGGTCCAGCAGAACTCAACTGGCTTCACTCTCTAGCTATAACTAACCAGTTGTCACAGGAACATGATTCCTTTCCCCAAGGATCACCTGCATGGGGACAGAGGGTCATTATTTCCTCCATGAAGCCTTGTCATCTCTGCATCCCAGCAAGAGCAGCATCTTTGGCCTTACTTGGGCTCCTTGGAAATGTCCTAGATAGTGACATTCAAGGCTTCCTTCTCCTCTTCATCAGACAGCCCCTTTTCCAGGGCCCCTAGTTCTGGACTTTCCAAGGCATGGCAGAAGTCCAAGGCCTCTTCACCTTCTGGAATCTGTGATGTTCACTTCTAGCATTTCTCATCTTACATCCACATTCTCCATCAACGGAAGTGACCTCCATTTCTCCTCCAGTAAAGCCCTGAGATAATCTCAGCTCAGGAAGGAAAGGCCAAATTTCCTTCCCAATTCTCACCATCAGCCGCAAAATAGTTATTGAACACCTAATGCGTCATACACTTGGCTAGCACAGGCAGAATTATGAACAAAGCAGACATAGTTTCTGTAACCGTGGAACTCAATAGTCTAGAACAGAAAGATATTTATCTTAAAAAACCCTCCCATACACATGTAAAGTTGCCAGCTGTGAAGGGGTTCCAGGAGGTGCTGGGTGGGTGTATGACCGAGGGCACTGACTTGGCCAGGAAGTCGGGGAAGACTTTCTTGAGGAGGTGGTGGTAGAGCTGAGGACAAGAGAATAAGCAGGGTTACCTAGAGGCAATGCGGTCAGAGGTCTGGGACAGCGTTTCTGGCAAAGGTTCCACACAGGGGAAGCATGAAGTGGCACATAAGTGGTTTATGAAATCCTGTTGCTTAAGAGATAAATGAGAGCATGATACACAATATAACTTGCTGTCTTATGGTCACTAACACAGAGATGGACTGAGCAGATGCTAATTAGAGTTTGTCACAGAGAAGGAGGCAGCCACATGGACAGACAGACCAACTGCCCATCAGAGATGTGGACGAGTGAGAATGGAAAAGAAAAGTTCCAGAGAAAATATATTCTATCTGAAAGATTGGATAAATGTGTTAGACTCAGTGGGAAGCCCAGCTTCATACCCACTCTGTGAGTGGGATCACTTCAGCTTGGCTGGACATGAAACCAAGATGTCCCCCAAAGAGCATCAGACACGAGGAGATGACAATAGCTCGACATCATAGTGGAGTTTCATTGTAGGAATCATAGGATTCGCTTGGCACAGCTGTGCAGCGAAATGCAACTAGCTTTTTCTAAGCAGAGTGCCACAGAAGGCGCACTAGGGGACACAGAGCTGCCCGGCTTCTAGAGTCACATTCAGACTTCGTATTAGAGTTGGTGGTGACACCAGCACCGGGGTTACCAAGGCCGAAACCTGGTATGCTATCCTCGATGCTTTTCCTAGTCCAGCCGCTCTGCCAGCACCCCACACTCAACCCCCATGTCACACAAATGTTACTTGACAGATATTTCTAATTCCTTCCCCTTCACTCTACTGGTGTGTTCTGGCTCCGGCCCCCGCCATCCTCCCTGCCTTTAGTCCTCGTCCCTTCCAAACCGATCCTCCTCCAGGGCCGCAGAAATGGTTGTCTTGAAGCCAAATCTGACATTCTTTCTCCCTCCCTTAAAACCCTACCATGGCTCCTCATTACCTGCAACATAAAATCCATGCTTATTACATTATGCAAGGTGCTCATGACTTGTCTTTGTGTATTTCTCAAGTTTCCTTACTCATCTTGTCAAAGCTGTTCCATCCACGCTGGAACGTAAGTGTCTCAGAGTCTCCGAAGGGATCGTCGTGCCCCAGAATGCTTTTATGTGCCTCTGCCTTGGTCCGGGGTGCCTTTCCTGGCCATCATCCCATTCACCTGGCCAATTCCTAGTTTCCTTCCAGTCCCGGATTTCACTCTTGGCCACATCTGTTTGTGTATTGCCTGTCTTCCCTGCTCTGATGTGAGTTCCGCGAGAACAGAGACTTTGTTGTTTTGTGTGCAGTTGTGTCTCAGCACCTAGAAAAGTGCCTGGTGCACAGTAGGTTTTCGACAGTTTGTTGACTAAGTTGTTTAATGAAGACTCATCTCAAAAAAAGATACCCCCCAATTCAGCTCAGGTGTTGCCCCCCCCTAAGAAGTCTTCCAAGGTACCCCCAACATTAAATCTTTCTGTGCCCCCACTTTCCTCCCTTTGGTCTGTGACAGTGATCATTGCCTTGCTTTGCAATTTTTATTTCCATGGCTTCTTTTTATTTACAAGGCTGATCAAGGTCAGGGACGGACTTCACATCTTGGAATCCACAGCAACTGGCCCAGGACCTTACACCACAGACAATAGATATTAAATAAAAGAATAAATTAATTTTAAGAAAGTTGAAATAATAAGTAATTATAACATAATAATTTGTAAAAAGCCACAGGCCCTGGAGCTGACCAGACCTGAGTTTGAGTCCTGACCTCCGATTGGTAACTGAGAGGTATGAGACAGGTGGCATCTCGGAGCCTGGGTTCTCTAGCCTGTAACATGGGGGTGATAAGATCTTGCTTGTGCATAATAAATGAAGCCAGCACAGCACCCAGGGGAGGGTAAGTGATCATAAACATTGATTCTGTCCCCTGAGTTTCAAGTTCGAGACAGCAGTTAAAAAGAAAATAGCACAAGGGCAGGAAGGAAAGTCATAAAGCGTTAGAGCCAGGAAGACGCTAAAGATTGGAATTTAAACCCAACATCATACTTTTTCTATGGGTGGGATCATTTCTGTTTTGTTTGAGATGGAACAAGAATGTCCCCAAATGAGGATTAAATGCAAGGAGGTGGCCAAGAATGAGGTATAGGAGTTTCACTATAGCTATGGCCATCCCTTGGTGAGACTGGGAAGTAAGCCCAATTCTTCCTAATTATACAAATGGGGGAATTCAAGTCCAGGAGGTGTCAGCGACCTTCTCCAGGTCATACAGCAATGTGGTGAAAGCTAACACTCAAATACGGGTCTCCTGACTCCTCACAGAATATTGCTCCTCCGTTAACCCATGTAGGTGCTTCAGATTCAGGCCTAATCAGGAGTAAAGCCACAGGAACAGGGGAGTGGCTTTTTTTTTTTAGATCAGGAACCCCATGTCCTATCCCTTCAGCAATCTCTTTAATGGACTTCCTCAGTTCTGTGACACCAGCTAGGTTTTGTGGTTACCTCCTAAGGATCACCTTTGCTGAGCTTTCCTACGATCCCTTCCAAAGATGGGGTCAGCAGACTCTGAGAGTTTCTCTGGTTAAGTGAGTACAGATGCACTTGGCATAGATTCTACCACCTGTTCATTCCATTCCAAGTCTAGCTTGATGTCATTCCCAGCACTGCGAGATTCTCACTGATCACGGACAAGACAGAATATGAAAACCAAATGAGTCAGGAAATGAGAAGAAGGAATATTACTGGGAAGGTGATGATAAACTCAAGTAGGACCATCCACAGACCTGAAGCAGAGACCCTTAACATTTGGGATGATGCCGATTCCTTTGAAAGTTACAGAAAACTATATACACACATAAAAATTTGCCTGTAAGATCAGAGGGGTCAGGAATCTTTAATGGCCCCAGGCATGAACTCCTGATCTAGAGGCCAAGAGGTTTTGGAACATCGGCAAGTTATCTACAGAAGCCTTGCCCAAAACAAGGCCAAGGCCGTGCCGTTGCTGGAAGCAGCTGAGGCCAGAAGCCAGGAGCAGATAGAGCTCTTCTTGCTTATTACTCCTCTCTTCCCTCTCCACTTCCCACCTGTTGCAAG
Source organism: Micronycteris hirsuta (assembly GCA_004026765.1). Taxonomy (NCBI): domain Eukaryota; kingdom Metazoa; phylum Chordata; class Mammalia; order Chiroptera; family Phyllostomidae; genus Micronycteris; species Micronycteris hirsuta. The sequence goes on from PVJI01008023.1 coordinate 49,035, forward strand.
ATGCTGCTGCACAAATATTTACTTTGGTCTTTGGTCTTGTTTTTATTTTGCATCAATCAAAGCTTCTGAAATACCTATGAGGCATGCAGGAGCTGAGTATCTATCAGAGAGGCAGAGTCTCTTTTGGGGCCAAGCTTCATCCAAGTCCCAGCAATTGCTGAGCAGAGCCCAGCTGGGCAGGCACAGCAGATTTTGAGAGCCAATTTCCAGAGCCGTGGCCACCCATCAGTGGGAAAAAAAGGGAGGCACTGCTTGGAAATTGCTGGTGCCTGGAGAGGAGGGGAAGTAAGGGAGCCACAGAGCAAGCAGTAACATGGGAGCTGGAGGGAGAGGTTAACTTCCCTCACGCATGAGAAACGAGTCTGAGACAGACAGCTGGGTTACAAATACCAGCAGTCCAGGGCAAGCAGGGAGGGGAGAGGCGTCTGAGAGACTGAGGTTTTCTGGAGTCCACAGGAAGCCACTCTGCCTGCCAGAGTGTGGGAGGAAAGGGACAGATGACCATCCTATGAGATCAGTGCAGCCCACAAGGTCAGGTTCCTTTCCCCCTCCCTTGTCCCCACGGATCCATTCAGGGATTACTTTCTCCGGGTAGGGAAGCCGAGGCCCCTCTCAGTCAAGTTCTCACCTACCTCTCCTGTTTCACCTGCTCCCCCTCCACCAGATACTGTGCGTCCCCTAGACACTGGTTCTCACCCGGGGGTGAATGAGTGAATGATTCCCTGCCCACCACCACCAGGGACTGTTTGGAAATGCCTGGAGACATTTTTGGTTATTACACAAGGTGGATGGCTCTGCCGGCATCTCATGAAAGAAGCCAGGATGCTGCCAAACGTCCTACAATGCGCAGGACAGCTCCTTACAACAGCGTCATCCCGCTGAAAATGTCAATAGTGTCTGGACCATCAGCAGGTTGAGGGCAGTAACCCCACCCCCCACAGTTTTTTCACTCTGTAATCCCGATGTATACACTCTTTATACCCACCACATGGCCCAGCACATACGAAGTGCTTGCTACGTGTCTGTTGAATGAATAAATGAGTAACGAATAGTGAATGAATAACAACAACCTGCCTCATGTGCTCTGGACTCTAAAACCCCCCAGGGTCATCCCACCCAGACATTAGACCTGAGGTCAGATCTCCATCTGTTCTCGCCCAGCCAGTCCCTAGCTTGACTTCCCAAATATGCCATCAGAGCAGCCACCACCTTCATGCCTGCTAAAGCTGGCCATCAGCACGGCTGGAGAGGACAGGGCAACACTGCTCCCAGGGAAGAGCAGAGAGAGAGAGAGAATTAGAACTACAGATCATCTAGGTCAACCACAGCCAATTTTACAGGAGAGGAAACTGAGGCACACAACATGAAAGGGACCTGCAAGGTCTTATTCCTGAGCCTCCAGAATACAGTTTTTAAAACAATTCCGTCATCCTTCCCTTCCCTCTGTCTCTCTGTCCTTCTTTTTCTTCGCCCCTTCCTTATCTTGTTTTTTGGTTGGTTTGTTTGTTTTCTCCCTGCTTCTGTTAATAATCCTAACACGTGCTAAATGGTGCTGGAAATAAGTCTGAACATGACACACCCTTGTCCTTGAAGAGGTCATGTTTTGTTGGAAACAACAGGTTCATAAATAATAATGACAATAAAAAGAGCTCCTGCTCACCAGCCAGCACTGTGCTGGGTGCTTTGGATGCATAATTTCTAATCAACACAATAACTGAGGAACGAAATAGAAACAGAGGCATGAGCACAAGGAACAGACTGACGACTGTCAGAGGGAAGAGGGGAAAAAAAGGGAGGGAGAGACAGGGTGAAAGAAGGGGAAGGGATGAGCCAGAGAGCTTATATGCAGGACCCATGGACACAGACAACAGAGTGGGGATGGCCAGAAGAAGGCGGGGCCGGGGGCTCGTGGAGGTGGGCAAAGTGGGGGGAAGTGGGGACACCTGTAACAGCATCGAGAATAAAAATGAAGTAAAAAATTAAAAACTAAAATAAATTAAAAAGAATGATACAGAAAAAAACCCTGTGAGATAGGTAACATTATCCATTTCAGAGATGAAAAAGCTGAGGCTCAGACAAGGTGAGTGGCTTGTCCGGAGTCAGAGAGCCAAATGAGCAGGGACCAAGATTCAACCCCGTGCTTTTCAGATTTTAAACCCCACATTCTAAATAGATGCTCAGTGGGATACAGTGTCAGGGGACAAGGCTTCGACTATCCACAAATGCCAGATTTAAGAGTTTCTATCTTACCCTGGAGGTGACAGGGAATCGGCATAGGGTCGTAAGTCAGGAAGTGATTTACAGTTGGCAAATGTGAGAACTTTACCCTCAGTGCAAATGGGGAGGAACTGAAGAAAATCAATTAGGAGTCTGAAGCAATAGTCCAGATAAGAGATAAGGCTCTGAATGAAAGCAATAGTAATGAAAGGAGAGAAGGGGGCAGGTTGATGTTATGTTTAAGAGGTAAAATAAGCAGCATTTGGTCCAGCACAGGTATTTCCTGCCCTGGGGAGGCATCAAATCATGCTAATAAAAAGGACTCTGGAGTTAGACATACTTGGGTCTCAATCCTGTAAATCCACTTGCTGCTTGTGTGGGAGGTAATTGGGCATTTCCTGGTGATACCGAGGGTCAGAGGGGAGGGTGAGCTGAGTGTCACCTTGCACAGAGCCGGCACTGACCTCTGATACCCCCAGTGTCTGACCATTAGCTCAGCAGGTGAACTCTGGGAGCACGAAGAAGGCTGAGTAGCGGCTCCCAAAGCTATCCACGTCCTCCTCCCTGGAACCCGCAAATGTTACCTTGGATAAAGAAGCCTCTGTAGACGTTATTATTAAGGTTCTTGAGGTGGGAGATTGCCCTGGATTTTCTGGGTGAGCCCGAAATGCAATCCCGTGTACCCGCATAAGAGGACGGCGGAGGGAGATGTGACAAGCCCGGGAGAGGCGGAGCCATGTGACCGCAGGGACAGAGAATGGAGCGATGTGGTGGCCAGCAAAGGAATGCTGGCGGCCACAGAAGCTGGAGGAGGCCAGAAAGAGTTTCTCCTCTGGAACCTCCAGAGGGCGTGCGGCCCTGTCAACGCCTTGATTCGGGCCCATTGAAACTGGTTTCAGACTTGTGGCCTCCGGAACTGTGAGAGCATAAAGTATCGGTTGTGAGGTGTGAGGTCATTGTTGCAGTGACAACAGGAACCTGATAGAGAGCCTCCCGGTTATCCCGAGTTTTCGTTCGTCCTTGAATGACGTGGTCACTCTCCCCACCCTTAGTGCGTCTGCGCGTCTCCAGGCGGCCCTCATGGGAGGCACCTACCCTCTGAGCCACGTTTCACACGCCAAAGAGGCCACTCTCCCTGTCCGTCCGTCTCTCCCTTCCTGTGTCTGTCCTCTGCCTCCCTCACGGTTCCTGTCTCGATTTTAGCTTGCTGCAGGTCATTTGCAGTCTGTCCTCTCTGCCTGTGTCTCTGTTTTTTCCCTTTTGTCTCACCCTCTGCCTTTCTCTCCTGCCCTCCCTCTCTCTCCCCCTGCCCATTGTCTGTGTTTGTATCTCTCTCACTAGCAGTCTGAGTCTCTCCCTTTGCCATTCACTTCCTATTTTTGTCCCTGCCTCTCACTCCATTTCTCTCCAATTTCCAAGTTGGAGTTTCCCTCAGCCCTCCTCATCATTTTTCTCTCCTTTTCTGTCTGCTGCCTCCTGATCGCTTTCTCTTTGTATCTGCCTTTCTGTTTGCATCTCTCTCTTTCAGTTTCTGCCTCGGCCTGTCTCGCTTGGCCCCTTCCTCCCTCCTGCTGTGTCTGTCGGGCTGTCTGTCTGTCTCTCCCTCATGTCCTCACTTCCAGGGCACCTGAGGACTTGCCTACAGTTGGAACGGACTCTGCAGTTCCACCCGCAGCCTCCACGCTGCACTTGAGAGGACTCATCTGTTTAGTCATGCACCTGTCCGACACCGTGGGAGGACGTGCGAGGGTGGCAGAGACAGAAGATACTTCACTGTTGCGTTGTTCTTCTGGCTTCACCTAGGGGCTCCTACACGGGTGCCTCTTAATATTCCAGCAGTGCTGTCAGCTGTACCAAAGAGAAATCACTTTTCCTTGGCCTCCCCCTCTGCAGAATTAATCAATCTCCTTTAATGATGATCATCTGTTGCTGGTGTGGATAGGAATGTGAGCAGAGAAAGAATTCTAGGTGGGGGTTTCCAAACCAGGAGCAGGTAGGAGTTCTTTTTTTTTTCTTTTTCATATGGAGACAGGGTGATGGCAAGGCAAGACCTGCCTGAGGACAGGAACTATATCTGTTTTCCTCTTCACTGTATCCCAGCTCTTAGAACAGTGTCTGGCATGGAGAAGACACTTAATAAACGTGAATGAAAGAGTAAATTGAGCAAATGAGTGAATGAATGAATGAGCTTCAGTCCTCCTAGTGCCCATACTTGATGCGATTCAGTGCACAACTCAGTTTTGATTTCTCATCTGCAAAATGGGGACAGTGACTAGGCCTGCCCACAGCACGCACTGTGGGAGAGAGGACGGGGAACGCGGCACCTGATGAGTGGGATGGGGCTTTGGCTCCCTGCAGGGCCGAGCAGGCCAGGGAGCTCACTAGTGGTTCTGGAAGAGCTGGAGGGAGTGAAAAGTGTGGAACCAGCCTCAGAGACGAAGGCTATGAAGGAAGGAGTGGGTGAAGAAGGGAGGGTGTGTGCGAGACATGTCCCCTGTGGGACCACTGTGGGACCACCATGGGAGGTGGGGAGGATCTTCACTCAGGAAGGAGCCATGCGCCATGCCAAGGGTGTTTCTGACCCCAGCAGGGAGAACTCGCCTCTGAGGCTGACTGTTCTCCCCGCGGAGGGACAGAGCTGGATTTAACAAGCGCTCAGTTATGAAATGACTAGATAGGTAGGCCTCACCTCTCAGACGAGGAGGATCAGCTTACCCTTGGTGCTGGCTGCCTCCTTTGCCTCCTCCAAGCCCGCTGAAGCCCTGCTTTTCCACAAGCCTCTTCGGACCACTCTACTCAGTTCTGTGGTTGGCCCCTGACCCCCAGCCCTGCCCATACCCCGTCCTTTCCCTTCGCTTCATCGCACTTACCACTCTCCGGCATTCTCGATCACTTACAGATGTGTTAGATGGACAGTTTGTGTCTCAGAGCTTGCAGGTAAGCTCCCAGAGGACAAGGGTTTTGGTCGGTTTTTGTTACTGTGTCAAGTGCTGAAAACAACTAGACACACAGCAGGTTCTTGATAAATATTCGTTGAATGAAAGAACGGGGATGAGATTTTCGTAACCTTATCATACTTCGGGCTTTGCTTGAATATACCCTGTTAACACTGGAAAGGACTTCAGAGACTATGTTTTACCCACAGAGGAGTTAGGTCCAGAGAAGGGAAATGGCTCTGGTCATGCGGCAAGTTACTGACTGAAACCAGGCTGGTCTCCAGATTCCCACACTTGCTCTCACTCAATGTAGCAGACCTGAGGCCCTGAGACAGAACAGAGGGTGCTGCGGTCACTGCCACGACCCCACAGACCCTGAGAATGGGTGTTTTCTGAGAGCGGGGAGTACGAGGTGAAGAGCTGAGCAGAATATAGTCACCTCTCAAGGGGAGGGGGTTTGGGAGGCTGGGTGAAAAAGGTGAAGGAGTTAAGCAATAAAAAGCAAAACTCATAGACACAAACAACAGTTGGGTGATTACAAGAGGGAAAGGTGGGCACTGGCAGGTAGAAGACGGTAAAGGGGGACAAATGGTGAGGAAAGGAGGCTTGACTTTGGATGGTGAACACACAACACAACATACAGATGATGTGTTGTAGAACTGTACACTTGAAAGCTATATAATTTTATTAACCAATGTCACCCCAATAAATTCAATAATTTAAAAAAAGAGAATCTGTGACATGAATAATCTCAAAGAACTGATAGTTCTGAAACTAGTTCCATTAGCTTATTTTTTTCCTATTTCTGATTTTTCCTATTTCCTATTTAAGGACCTGGATATGTAACATCTTTTCGGCATCTAGGGCTCAGACTGAACTCCTGACCTCTCCCTGAACCTGTCTCACCACCCCTATCCGCCACACCCCAGACCACAGGCGACACCCCTCATCCCTTCCTCTCCTGCAGGCCCCGCTGCTTTCCCGCCCGCCCCCCCAACCATTTCTTCCTATCTCGATTGCCTTTCTCCTGGCTCGGAAACCCTTGTCTTTCCCCGACCAGACCCTTGCAGTAGTCTCCTGGCTGATCTGCCTGCTTCTGCTCTGCTTTTCTTACTTTAAGCACAGCAGTGACCTTTTAAAAACACGAATCAGACCATTGCATTTTCCTGCTTAAAATTCTTTAGTAGCTTCCCATTCATTCATAGAATCCAGGCTCCTTAAGGTGGCCCAGAACAAAGTCCATGTGACTGAGCCCTTGCTGGTCTCTCCATGTCAGCCCTCTTCTGACCCTGTCTCCCACAAGGACCCTTCCCTCCTGCCACCCTCCCCCCTTCAAAGATGCTGCCACACCCACTTTCCACTCCCAGTTCATGTGGCATCTCTGCAGAGAGGCCCAGCCGCCCGGCCACACCCCGCCCCGCCCTGCCCCGCCCTGCCCTGCCCCACAGCACTGGCATTGCACTCAGCTCCAGGCCCAGTGCATTCTTCACAACACTATTACAATCGCAATTCTGAATTCATTTGGGTGTATTTTCCTTTGTTATCTGTCTCCACTTCTAGACTTAAGAACCACTGTCCTAGTTGTTTCTTGTTTTATTTTGTCAGTTTTTTCCCCACAGAATGCCCCGAGCCTTCCAGAGAATCTGAGCATAGTAGATGATCAATAAACACCTTGAGTGAATGATAGGTACAACCATAGATATTTACTATTTTTTATTGCCTACAGAATAAAAGTTTAAGTTCCTTAATTTGGCATTCAAAGCCCTCACGGCTGGCTCTCTCTCCAGCCTACTTGCTATTGCAAGCTCACCTTTCACTGTGCGCTTTAGCTGCATGGGCCCTCGGGCCTCCTCGCCCGACTTCTGACCCAAGGTCACTTCCCCCACCACACACCACACTTCCTGCTTCTCCAGACACTCAGCTCTCTCTTCCTCCCCTTGCAGACTCTTCTTGGTCCTTCACATCTTGGTCATACACCCACTTCCACGAAGCCTTTCACAATTCCTTCGTTTGGAATTAAATCTCCTTTTTACGTGTCCACAGAATTTAGTGTTTGAATTTATGATCACACCCAAGAGAGGAAAAAAAAAAACCTAGAATGGTGTTGAAAGACACTGATTCATATGCTACCTCCACGATCTCCAGGCCACGAGATTCTGGTTGACTCTGCGAGCTCCCCTTTTTTCAGGTTCCTCTTCTGTAAAACGTGTGCAGAACGTGCTCTGCCCTGGCCGGCGAGGGTAGGCGTGGCCACAGTAGCTGCAGGGTACCAGCCCCCGTCACCCTCTGTAGCTGTGTGCACGAGAGAGTGAGCAGCAGGAGTCCAAACCCTCCATGCCGATCGAAGGGCCTCGTGAAGCAGGAGGCTGGGGCTATGGACACCCACCCTTCAGGTCAAACCAGCTCCGGGGAGACGCGGCCCACGGGTCTGAGCTGCAGGCGGTCCCAGCGGAACGCGCCTGCATCACGGGCTCCAGCGCCCGGCCCCCGCCCGCCGCCCTTCCCCGCCGGCTGCGGGCAGCACAGCAGTGGGCTCCACGCGAGTCTCAGGAGGCTGACATGCCAGTCTGCAGCCCATCCTGAGATTTTTGTTGGCACTGAAGAGTTGGGAGTTTTCACCCCAATTTTTTTCTCTCTAAATTCTGCAATGCATCGAATGGGTTCCAGGCAAGAGAGTTACTGCCTTCTCCTTGCCTGGATCTTAAATCTTTGTTCAAAGACAGCTTGTTTTAATTGAAAGTGTTCAATCACTCTCTCCCCATCTCCCACCCACATCCCATTTCTTGACTCAGACAGGGCTGTCGCAGTAAATAACCTGGAGTGAGGCTCTCCGCGCTTAAGGGATATGTACTGCGGTTGGAGAGGGAGAGGGAAAGAGGGCTGCTCGCGACAACTCCCACCTGTGAAACGGCCTTTTAAACAGAGCTTGTCTGAAATGATGAACACCGCACTGTGGGACATTTTACTGGAACAGCCTAACTCCTTTCCCTTGTGGAACTCAAGAGGGTTGATTACCAAGGGCATCTTCTAGGGTTGCTTCAAGTCTGTCTGTCACTGCAGGCTGGGGAGGAAGGGTCCAGGCTTCCCTCTTCCCCATTCACTCATGTATTCAGTCAACTCTCGTCCCTTCGTCAGTCACACACTTTGTCACAACAACCCTGGGAGGCAGGCATCTTCGTTCACACTCACAGATCAGGAAACTAAGGCTCAGGAGATTGGATCGCTTATGGGAGGCCCCACAGTGCTCTAGTTCTCTATTGCTACATAACAAATCTCCCCCAAACTCAGAGTTTAGAACAATAGCTATTCTCGCGTGTTTCCTGTGGATCAGAAATTTGGGAAGGGCTCAGCTGAGTGGTTCTAGCTTGGAGTCTTTGATGGAACTGTAATTAGACGGTATCTGGAGCTGGAAGAGCAGGGTGCTGGAGGAGTTGTGGGAGGACTGGAAATCTCTCTGCCGTGGTCTCGCCACGTGGTCTCAGCGCCCCTCCCCGCAGCCTCCCATGGGCTACCTCATAGCACGGAGGCCTCAGGACTGCTGGCTCGGTGGTTCAGGACCCCAGCTGGAGTATTCCAGTAAGCAAGGGGCAAATGACATCCCCTCTTCTGACCTTACCTCACAAGTCCTGCAGTGTCACTTCGGCCACTAGTTTTGGTTGTAAGTGAGTCACAAACCCACCCAGACTCAAGAAGAAGGGACATAGACCCCATCTCTCAGTGGAAGGAGTGTCAAGGTCATAGCGTAGAATAACATGGGAGGCGGAGCTACTGTTGCAGATGTCTTTGGAAAATACAATCTGTGGTACACAGCATGTGGCAGAGCCAGGACTGAGAACAGATACATCTAATTCCAAAACTTCTGTTGCAACTTTGTAACCCAGTCCACAGGGATCTCTCCTTTTCATGGCGTCCCTTACCCGTTGGCACATACAACTGTGATTTGGTCTCCTCCAGCTGATGAGAGCTGGCTGGGTCTGAGCAGCAGCTGCTTCTGTGTGCCTGGCAGTGAGGCTGCCTTCAGGGTCTGCTGGTCAGAAAGGTCATGCCCAATGCCAGTTCACGAACTTTATAAAGAAGGGGACAGAGAAGGTCGGTCAGATCCAGAGGAAGAAAGCAGGTGGCAGCCCCAGAGCACAGCGAGCCTGCAGCGGAGCTCGCTGTCACACACAACTCATCTGGTGTTTTTCCTCCTCCCACCAGGCACTGGCCTGGGATGACTCAGCTCTTGACAGAAAAGGTGCCTTCAAGTTGGGAAACAGTCCAGGGTTGTGGAAAGTTCGCAGATCTGGAGGCAGACATTCCTGGTTTTAGTCCTGACCTTGAACAAGTTCCTTAACTTCCCAGAAAATGCCTTCCTCACTGGGTTGTTTTAGTGATCAAAATGCATATGTAAACAAAGCACTCAGTGCAGTGCCGAGCACACGCTATGTGCTCCAGAAATGCTAGTTTTCATGTTCTGGGTCAAGCCCAACCCCAAGCTGGGGGCTTTTTGAAGAAGGTGGCGAGAACTCGCTTGATTGTTCTGCAAATGCTTGTCCAGCCCCAAGACCCCAGATGGCATGGCCGAGACCTGTGCCGTGAAGACACAACTACACGGAGGTGTCTGCCAGCCGAGAAGGAGTGGGCCCTGTGAGGCACGTGGCGGGAGGGAGGGTCGTGTGAGAAGACCGACGGACGGTGTAGGCGAAGACCCGGAGTGGAAACAGTTCAGTATCGCTGGAGTGTGAAGGGCAAGGACGTGGGTAAAAGGTGGGAGGTAGCAAGCACAAACCAAGAAACTAATCAGGGACCCAACTATGAAGGACTTTGTAAGTCAAGTTCCAAGATTTGAAACTGAAAGGCAGCTGGGATCCACTGAAGGTTTCTACTCAGTTGGGTGACATGGTCAAATCTGTGTTTTAGACCAGCCCTCCTGGCTGTGTGGGGTAGAGGCAGGCCATCAGGTGGCACAGAGTCCCATTGGGACAGGGTAATCATAATTCAGGGGATAGGTGGTACTGGCCCTTTCTCAGACAGCAGGGACCTGGAAAGAGGTGGACACGCACAAGAGACTGGAGGTCTCATGGAGAGGAATTGGTGACAGTTTGGGTGTTCAGAGCTGAGGGGTATGAGATAAGGGATACATGCTTTGAGTGAAGTCAGCCCAGAGCCCATGGAAGAACGCGGCAAGGGGAGAGAAGTACCATAGAAGGCTTTACTAAAGGGATATCACCTAACTGGAGACTTGATAGGTATAAACTAGCCAAGGGAAGGGGGAGGACTTCGGGAAGGGGAAATAGCTCCCGGAAAGGCCCAGAGGGTGAGACACAGCACACAGAGCACACACCCATGTGGCTGAATAGATGGCTGTTGCAGGAATGCATGTGTTAAAGCTCACTGTGGTCCCCAGGGACCTTGTCCCTCAGAGGGTCATGAATCCTTAACCAAAGATTTGTTATTGGTAGATTTCAAAGTGAATGGGGACTCAATTTAGGATGAGAAGCTTTTGCCGTGGTCGCTGGGGTGACCACAGTAGGTGACTGACCCTGGAGGGTCGAGCAGGCCCCACACCACGCACAGCAAAGGGGGTCTTGCTCTCTGGTCTTGCTCGTCAGCCTCCACCCTGAGACACCTGCAGCCAGACCTCAGAAGCCCCGCGATTCCAAAGGGTCGCAGTGCAGTCTGGCAGCTGCGGACAGTCTTCAGGGTCTGGCTGCCTAGACCCACGCCCTGTGCCTCTCCTTCCCAGTTCTGTGGCCCTGGGCAAACTATGACAGTTCACCTGTTTCCTCATCTGTGAAATGAGGAAAATAATAGTATCTACCATTTAGGGTTCTGTGAAGGATAGTATCCACCATACAAAAACTTTGAGTGGTGAGTGGTGTGACTGTTTTTATTACTGTTACCGTTTCTAATCCTCCTCCCTTTTTCACTCTGTCTCAATCTCTTTTCCAAGTTGCTCCTTAACGCACACACTTGCAGACATGAAGCTGGGGCGGAACGTGGCCAGAACGTTTTTGGACTATTACCGGCTGGACCCCCTGGTTGAGAAGCTGGCGCTCCCCATGCCGAGGCTGCGGTAAGGGGCTGAGCAGAGCAGTGTGGGCTGGAGTCCTGCTTCCAGGAATTCGCGTTCAGGGCAATTTCCCTCAGCCTCTCTCTGGCCCTCAGTTTCCCCTCGGTGGCAGACGAGGTTAACAGAGCATTTCCTGGGTGTGAAATGCGATATGGGTCAGGCGGTGAGGGGCCGCCACACTCCACAGAGGTGGGGGCTACTGGGGGCCGAGTGCAGTCATCGCCCTAAGCTAGTCTGGGTGGTACCATGTGCTCCTTCATCGGAGTGCTCGTCCTCAGGGGCTGCCACATCAGCTCGGCTCATAAGGTCTCTGATCCTTCCGTTTCCTCATCCATCAAGAGGGGGCGATAGTGCTCGGTTGGAAGATTATCGTGAGGTGGGTGTTAAGGCACCGGGCACAGTGCCATACAGGCATATGTCCCCTCAGTGCATGGTAGACCCCTTCCCTCAGGACGCAAAGGTTCAGGGCTGGAGAGAACACACTCCTGAGAAACTTCGGCTCCAGTGCTCTGCCGGGGCCAGTGAGGAGAGACGGTCAGGAGAGGAGTATCCTTCCTGAGGACTGGACCAGAGCCCAAAGCACTGGGCACCCCATGCCTGCTGGGGATGGGCCCAGGGAGCATTTGGGCATCCGGATTTTATTGACCCTGCCCTGCCTCTTGGCTTCACTTCCCACTCCCCAGTGGTGCAGCCTTAGTGAAGGCCGTGAAGATGTCTAACTTACTGCTCCTGCCAGACCAGTCTTCCCACTCTGTCCTTGCCCAAGACCTTGACTATGTGCTCTGCTGTCGCAGGGCCTTTGCACCTTTCTCCGTAATGCACCTTCCTCCTTACTTTGTCCTTAACAAAAAACTGTATTAATCACTATTATTTATTGAGCAAAGTAATAGTTCTACCAGATCTTATTTATTTATTCCTTGTAGATATTATATTCTCCATATTATGAATGAGGAAAAGAGAGCTCAGAAAGGTGAAGAGAATTGCCTGAAACTTAAAAAAAAATTTTTTTTTGTCAGAGCCAGGATTTCATCCTAGGCTTTTATGATCCCAAAGCTGGACTGAATACTCTTGTTTCTCTTCAGATCGTATAAATCTTTCGCCTTTTACCAAAGCTGGACTGAACTCAGTCCAGCTAAGTTCCACCTGGGAGGTGTGGGTTCGAATTCTTTCTCAGGCTCAAGCTAACTGTGGGGTCTCAGGCAAGGTTCTTGACCTCTTTGAAACCTTTCTCCACCTATCTGTAAAGTTGGGGTAATAACAATGACCTCTGAAGATGGTTTTAAAGATTAGATACAAGTCTTGTCCAGTGCCTGGCAGCCAGTAGGTGCTCAATAAATGTTTCTATCTCCTCTGGTTTCTGGGTTGCAGCTCCAGATTTCCAACAGGCTCATCACAGCCTAGGGCAAGTCCCTGGACCTCCCTGGTTGGGCTGGAGGACCTCTCAGGGCCCAGGTTTAACCGTGCTATGAGTCACAAGTCTCTGAGCCCCAGCTCTGCGCAGAGTCTGCATGACAATGCACTCTGACTCACAGTCTGTCTCGGATTGTTCACCAGTCATGTGGGCTCTGCGTGCCACCCAGTCCTTGGGGGAGGATCACATTTATTTTTCCTCTGTACCCCCACAGCACCTGGACTGTACTGAACTTGCACTCCTGTCTGCATTCGTTCATTAACTCCTTCATCAATTCATACATTCACTTAGGAAAACAACACTTTATGCAAGGGCTCCAGGGGAAGGATGGAGCGGAATGTATAAATGATTAAGGCATGACCCTGCCTTTGAGGGGCTCACCTCCAGAGAAAGTACTCAGTTCATTCTTAGAAGTCATTCCTGATTGGTGAAAGTTCTTAAAAATTTAAAGCTTTATAAAACTCAAAAGAATCCTTAGAATCTCATTTACAAGTTAATGTGGAGATTGTCACGTCCAGGTCTTCTGTCAGCCTGACTAAAACTATCTTGATCCTTTACTGTTTTTTTTCTTGCCTGTTGCGTTGTCACAGGCCAGGGGAAGGGCGCTGGCAGTCGGGGACTTCAGCGATCATCTGGGACCTCTCCTCAGGGTGGGGAGGAGGAAGTCGAGGTCCAGGGAGCGGACGGGACTGCTCAGATGCAGGACTGGAGCCTGGGCCCCTAGATCCGCAGCCTGGTGTTCTCAGCCTCAGAGAGTGAAGAGTTCTTTGGCGTGGTGTGGGGGGAGGGACTCTGGAACCTGGTCTAAAGGACGCAGGGGACTTCTCAGCACCCTGATTTCACCTGGTCATGGAAGCCCCATGCCCTGTGCTTTGAAGCCATCTTTAGAAAACAGTGGGAAAGCTCAGTTCTCGAAGTTCACAGCCTTGAGGACTTAAAGTAAATGCATCCACCCTTACATTAAGAAAAACAAAATGAACTCCCTCTGACCCCACACCACCGCCTCCTCCAACTGTGAATACCACTTAGCTCTCAATTGGTCTGAAACTCTTTGAAAATGAATTCCCAGGAGGATACAAGGGTCTGACTTGGGATTGGAATATTTCCCTTTTCTTGTGTTATTTTCCACTGAAGCATCAAATAGCATAAGCAAAAGAGCAGTTCTGGTTTTAAAGGAAAATTACATGTTTTGACTCAAAATTAATCTTTGTTTTCTCTCATCTCTGTGAATAATTATAATATGTCAGTTTCTGCCCTTGTGCTGGAGGGAGCCTGTCAGCACCCGTGGTGCCTGGCCATCATTCGGCACCAGGGTCCCCGGGGAGGGCCAGCAATGCGGGCGTAGGAGCCCAGGCTCAGACACAAGATAGAGGAAAATTGGACAGGGAAAGTGAACAGGCCAGGCGAACCTCCGTGAGGGGACAGAGCGTGGGTGTGGTAGGTGGGCTGGCCTCCACGTGGGAGGTGGGCTCAGGCTCAGCGACAGGCTGGGTGGGCTGGCTCCATCGTGGGCTTGACGTGTGTGTGTTGGGAGAGAGCAGGATTGTCACTCCGCACACCAGAGCCCGCCATGGGCCGGCCCTGCACGGGGCGCTGGGAGGACAGAGATCGCCGTTGCCCATCAGGAGCCAAAATCTGTAGAGGAGAAAGGCGTGTAACACAGACAAAGATAACAAACAACATGGAACAGTGTCCCCAGTGCTCAGCTACGTGTCAGATTACACCCTCTCTCAAAAACCTGCCATGGCTCCCCACTGCCTTCAACGTAATGTTTCAATTCTTCTCAGTGTTAATTCAAAGCCCTGGCCGACATCGACAACTTCATTCACAGCCTCTAACACACCCCTTCCCCCTGTGCGCACCTTCTCCACCCCACCCCCGCGCTCGTCCCGCCCAGGGCTTTAGGGAGAACAAGTCATTTTCATACCTCCCTCCATGTCTTTCCCTCTTCCTGGAATGTTCTCCCTTTTGTCACTGGATGGTGAACTCCTCCTTATCTTTCAAAGCCCAGTCCACATATCACGCCTCTGTTTCCGTTCTCCATCTGAGACAGCGCTGCTCCTCTCTGTGGGATTCCTCGATGCATTTTGCACACACCTGCAGCCTGGTGTGTCCCAGGGTGTGTGGTCATGGAGTCTTTGCATGTCCAGCTTCTCCACTAGACAGGTTCTCCTTGAGGAACTTTGTCATTCCTGTATCTCTGTGCACAGTGCAGGAGCTGGCACGGAGTGAGCCCTGAACCTGTGAATCGTCAAATGATGGAACTGAAGAAGCTCCTAAGAACAATCCACTCCAACCCCTTTGTGTTATAGGAAAGAAAAGTGAGGCCCAAACAGAAATTACTCTCTGACATCATCTCGTGCCAATAAGAGCATCCTGAGAAGGCTTCAGGGAGGAAGTGGGGTTTGAACTTGGTTTTAAAGGATGAGTAGAGTTCAAATGAATGGAATAGAGAGGAGAGAGAAGGTATTTCATGTTGGGGGATAGGGTGTGAAAGGTGGGCAGCAAGACCTAAAAAGAGGGCATCCTAAGGCCATGACAAGGCCAGAGTATTTAGAGCAACAGAGATGGTGAAGGTAAGACTGTTCATCAAAACTCTGCTCGAGCACATACTGCATACCAGGTCTGTGCTTTGCTCAGGAGTTACAGAGACAAACCAAATGCATCCAACTCACAGTCTCGTGAGAGAAACAGACAGGCAGAGAACTATGGACCCAGAAAACAGTGAGCCGAGAGGCGAGTTACAAAGGGCGGCAGAAGCCTCGGGAGAGGCTCGTTTTCTGGGAAGTCAGTTTTCGAAGGTGAGTCTGGAGAGGTAGGGGAGGGTGTTACAGGAAGAGGCGCGGCCTCAGCAGGGGCCCAGAAGTGTGGGATGTTGGCTTTCTAGTGCCTCATCTCTCTCTGGGCCCCCATATTTAGTGACAGAGGCTCTTTGCCTCTGTGACGACCCCACCAATCATTCTGCACATTCACACCCCTCCCCGGCCACTGGACAACTTCTCCAAATGCCACCATCTACCTAGGGCCACCTCACCTGTGACTATACTTCTACCAACATAGAAACACGCCCACCTTATTGCTCATACCCCTTTGAGTGTTGAGAGCCACACCCCTCAGTGACATATGAATGGCATCTTATATTTCGAAAAGCCCTTCTCCCAGCCTTCATATACCAGAGCGTACGAGGCAGGAAGGACATAGGCTCTTCTCATTATTTTAGAAATAAAGAAACACAGGCTCAGAGAAGGAAAAGGACTTCTCCAATATCACATTACCAACAAACAACATTCCAAGCATGTGTTCCAGGCTGTGGATGGGTACTAAGGTCTAGCTGTATCTCACCCATGCCAGACAGGCTTGCCATGTTAGCAAGATCTTTCTGTGAGTGCAGAATTTCAGACAGCAAGGCTTCCTGGTGGGAGAGATATGTTGAAGCAAGGTGTCGCTTTTGTGTGGTATTACCTATTGTCTTTACCTTACTCATGAGTCATCAACAATGAAGGACAATGGGTATTCCAAGGTCAGAGCATGGGGCGGGGTGGGGGGGGGGCTACAAGAAGTCACTTCTTCAATCCTAATTCCAATAGCCCAAGAGATTCCTGTATTCGTGGCATTTACCACTTTCTGCCATGCACTGTAGTTCTTTATTACTATGTGTAGTTATTCGGGGCAATTGTCTCCTCTACTAAACTCAGGCAGCCTGAGAACAGTGTAGATGTCTGACTCATTTTTGTCACCACCAGAGACCATTGGATCATACCTAGCACCTAGCACCAGGCCTTTGTAAGTTACAGTAGGCAAGGAAGGACGCCAGGTGCATGTGCTCATAATACCTTTTTTAACATCACAATGCCCTAGAAGGTTGGAATATTTTATCCCAGTTTTACAGATGAAGCTCAGAGAAGTTAAATAACTTGGCCAAGGTCACACCTCTCATAGATAGCTTACCTGGGAATTCAGCTGAGTTCTTTCTGTCTCTAAAGCCCACTCATTCCACTGCCAATAAATCTTAGTCTGATGCATGAATGAATGTGACTTATCAGTCAAAACATAAGCCTCTGTATGAAGGAAAATACAAAAATGGATCAGACTTGGTTCCTGCCCACCAGGAGCTCATTGTCTAGTGTGTGAGCAAACAAGACAGAGGACGATTGCTGAAGAGCAGGGTTAAGGGTATTGCGTTGAGTGCTGGTGCTGGGTTCAGGGACACCGTGATGAACCAGGCACATCTCTGACTTCCAGGAGCCCCCAAGTTCATGGGGCAGACAGACCCTTCATGAAATGCCATAGTCAGGCTGTACCGAGGGAAATGAAGAGAACTCTGAAGCCCCGATGGTTGCGAAGGCAACGAGGTCCTGGGCTCTCCTGGGCCATAGCTCTTCTATGTATCCATCCCCATCTCATCACGCACGGATAGCATGAGTTAGAACCCAGATGGGAACATAAAGAGTTGAGCGGTAGGGAAGTTAGGTTCTCTCCAGAACCAGAACGAGACAACATATCCATCCATCCATCTAACGCCATTCATTGAACCACTGCGCTTGCTCTGAACTAGGCCTTAGGCTGGGCTCCTGGGACAAGACAAGGCCACTGTTCCTAGGAGGTCACAGTTCAGTGGGGGACATGGACATGCACACAAATGCTTTCAGTACAGTGTGTATATGTGCTGTCTTTCTTCTCTCTTTCTGTTATCTCCCCTTTTGCAGGAAAGAAAAACCCCCTCCCTACAAGTACCCACTCCCACGGGGCCGGGCCAGCAACTACCCCAACGACAAAAGGGACAAGAAGAGCTCAGTGGACCGCAAACACCCTTCGGGCTCTTTTTGAGGACAGGAAGTCCGGGGAGTTCTTGTGGAGTCAGGAGCATGCACTTTCTGCCGGGGCATGGAATTGATCACCCTCTTGGTTTCCAAGATAAGGGCTGTGGGATAATGAAAAAGCTAGTGAAAGGGGAGGAAAGAAAATGAGAAATTTCATCATTGATTCTCCCTTTGACCAATGGGAAATCAATGGTAAGGCTTCAGCTTACGTCTCAGGAACGAGATAGGAGAGTCAAATCAAGCGAGGACAGATGCCCTTGTTCGCCACGCAGAGACCCTCACAGGAAGGGGAGAACGGACGCACCCTCTTTGAGAGGTTTGACACATCTCAGGTCAGTGTGCCTGTTTAAGTTGTATATTCAATCCATACAGATGGCTACCTTTTAGAATGAGCTAAGAATAAGTTTACAGTTTTAGGAAAGCTGTGTCCGTATTTGCTGGCCCAAAACAACATCAACCACACTTACAACCCAAAGACAAATGTACTGTTGGGAACAGTGGGACAGCAGTTTTGAAATCACAGTTTATCTTAGACATTCAGCCACTTATCTATGAGTTGCACACCCTCTGACTCCCCCAAACCCCAGCATGCAACATCAGAAAACTGTTCTGAGAGCTATTTCCCAATTTTAGCTCCAAAGACAATAAGTATTGGTCACTCATCCTCCACATCCTGGGGTCACGGATCAAACGTGGCCATGGAAAGGGTGGGCACTTAGTCTGAAATGGGACGAGGCTGATTGGGTGAGGTGAGAAAGATACAAAAGACAAGAAGAGGCACTCTGAGTCAGGTGGGGATGATACAATAAAACAACAGCAGTAGCGATTTCCAAGGTGGGGCAAGCTTAATATTGTGTATTTTTCTAAAGAGTAAAGTGCCTTTGTATGATGAATGGGTCCAGGAGAGCCTGCTCCCTCCCTGTCTGCAAGGCGATGCGGCAGGCTGAGTCACCATGACAGCCTGCTAATTAAAATGACCTCCCGGAAATGAGGATTAGGGGATAGGGAGAGGAAGGGAGGCTCAAGGGAGATAGGGCCTTTAGCACAAAGCTCCAGTTAAGCACTTTTTTTTTTTTTGCTTTGGGTTGAAGATTTTCTAAGTTTGTTGCAAAAATCAAGAGCAAAGCTTATTCTCCCTTCGCTTATTGGTTTTCAGCAATTATAACAAAGAACCATATGTTAGCTGGCTACAAATGTTGTGTTGTGTATACAGCTTCTCCCCTGTGTGCTTGTTGCCCAGAGGGACACAAATAAAGTGGTTTACGCAGCTCTTCTGTTCCTCTGAATTTTCATGGTACCTTTCCCATTAGGTCTACCACTCCTTCAGGAACCAACCAGCCAACCCAAATTTGGTATAACTCCCACTTTGTTGTCAGGGACTCTATCACCAAGATATGGTGGAACAGTCAAGACTTGACTTTCCAGCAGTTTCCATGTCAGAGTCCTGAGGATTTAGTTGACTGCAACCAGCTCAGCAGGAGCCAACAGTGAGACAGGCCTTTCAGAAAGGACAGCGTGTCTTGAGATACCATAAGTAGAGGCAGACTGCATAAAATAAGAGAGAGGAAAGTCCTGGTCTATTTTTCCCTGACATGATCATTTCTATAAGTTGTGACTGTATTTAGGCCCCACTTTTAAAAATCTGTTTTGATTAATTGGCTCACAGGCCTCACAAGCAAAAAGTAGTTTCTGAGCAAAAACTTGGAGGCAGGCAACTCTGGGTTCTAATTCTGCATCCTGAACCAGGTCCTGCCTCTTAGTAGCTGTATGATCTTGGGCAAGTTATTTGACCTTTCTGAATCTCCTCACCCATAAGATGGTAATAATAATGTCCACCTCATTGTAATAGTTATGGAGGTTTAATAATTTAGGTATGGGAAATACCAGAAAAGGTACTCAATAAATGATAGCTATGCTATTGGTAATGTGACCACCATGGTGAGTTGTCTGCAAATCATTTTGCAGTAGAAATGGAAGAGGAGAGTGAAGCTGTTTGTCCCTGAGATAAAAAATAAATAAATAAACAAGGAGGAGTGGAGGTAGGAAAGCAATCTGTAAAAAGTTAAAAAGATAACTAGGACATTCTTTTTGTCCAGAAGAAGCAAACTTTTTCTGTGTTGTCAAAAGTAAAAACTAACTCTAGAAAAGTATTCTCAGTTAGATAGATTTTAGTTCAAAAATAAGGTGAATAGAGTTGCCAATCATTGAATGGGCTCCCATGGAGACAGTGAGCTCCCCATCACCAGAGGTATGCAAGCAGAATCTGAATAAACACGTGTCATGGAGGACATGGGGGCTTCTTCTCTAGGGAGACACTGGGATCTCTGTGGTGTCATCTTCTAATCTGTCAGTCTGGAGAGGAATGGCATGAGACAGAAGGTTACATAACTGATGTCAGAGAATGGAGTGCACAGTATGAAAAGTATCTTTTAATGCTAAACAGGTGCCATTCAATGTGTCTAAATTACAGCACATGGACTCTGCTAACATTTAGCATTCCTTTAGAGGGAAAAATACATGGCTATAAAGCTGACTGTAGGATGTTTCTGCAATAGTACTCTCTGCTCTTCCACATTGGCAGAGCAGAGAGGAAAGGCCTGACCACGAAAGGAGGAGTTTCCAGTAGACCGCTCTGTGACCTTGGCCTGTTCAACAACTCCCTAGCTTTTTTGGACCAGATTATGCCCATGGTCTCAAATTAGAGGGGAAGGATTTCAGCACTGAGATAGAGGACAGCACCAACCCAACCTGAAAGGTGAACCAGCCCGAAGCTACTTGCCCACCCAGACCCAGCAGGGGGCGCTCTAGCCTCTCTTCTTGCCTGCCCACTTTCTTCTCAGAATAGAGCCACAAGCAGGGAGGGGAGAGACAGCTATACAAAAAGGAAGGGTGGAGAAGGGAGGGACATAGTGGGCTTCTATTTTGCTCTCACACAACTCTTCGTAAACAATGCCAGTGTTTTTCTGCATCAGTCCAGAGGCTCAGACACAGAAGTGAAGGCCTCAAAAACTGAGATAGATAAGTAGGAGGCCCCCAGATTCTTGTGCTGAGGCCACAGCAGAGGCTCGTCACCTGCCTTGATGCTACTGTTAGCTTAACAGCAGCATCAGGGAACCTTTAGCTAGATTTTCCTATTGCCTTTGAACAGGAGGGGAAACAGGATGCGCTGTATCCTTTCACAGCAGTTCAGTGACATGCCTGAGACTTGCCTAAGAAGACCCCAACTCATTCTCCTAAGTTGTAAGAGCAGTGCCAACCATGGAAGTCTGGGGCGGTTCACATTTGTTGAGCATCAATTCATACATTTACCCAAGCAAAGTGGCTTTGTAAGTCGGGACTCTGAGCAGACGGGTAGAGAGTGTTGAACACAACATTCGCCAAGCCTAAATTGAGGCAGAATTGATAAGACTAAAACAAGGTGGAGAAGGTATAGGTTTTTCAAGAAACCATGTTTTATTAAAATAACAGACAAAGCTTAGCAGGATTTATAAGAGACTCTTTCTATGTCATTTTTGACTGGCACACAGTTTCTCAGGAATAGTCTCTATGAAGTTATCATACTGATGGATACGCTCTGCCCGCTGCAACTCAGGACTTTCCCTGAAGAACCATCTCCTATATAAGTGCTTCCTGCTCTCACCAAACCCAGGTGCATGCTGGACAGGGCTTGCATTCCCCATTTCTCAGGTAAAGAAACTGAGATCAGTGTGATTAAGTCCTTTGTCCATGGTCCACACCTGGAAAGTAACAAGGACAGGACCTGGGCACAAACCTGACTCTGCCACCTGCCACTGCTCAAGGGTTCAACTCCAGACCTCAACACAGAGCCTGGCCGATGCAGAAAGGTATTCCTACATCTCCTGTTATAGCACTTACTGCTTAAATTTTACGGGTCCCTCAAAGACCTGAGATTTACTTTCGGCTGGCCCCATATCAATCTCAAGTCCAAAGCTGCTTCTCTCCACGGCACCAGCTGTCTTGGTTAATGTCTCCTTTTGATCAGGCTGGAAACCTTGCCGTTGTCCTAACTCCCTCCCTCTCACCCACACAGCCAGTCACCATGCCCGCTGCATCTGCCTCTGTGACATTTCTGCCTTCGCGCAGCGTAAGAGAGCGACTCTGGAGTCAGATAGACCCGCGTTTCTATCTCAGCTCCCCCACTTGCTTTTTTATTCTTGCCTTGTGAATCATTTAAAGCAAAGTTTACTTTCCCCATCTTTAAAATTGGCACGTAATACTTACTGACTGGACCGTTGTGTGTTTTCCTCCCCCCTTTCCATGTTCCCCTCCTTACTCCCCCATCGTCTGCTACCCCGTTTGCTGTCACAGCCCCTCACTGACCCCGTGCCTCCAGTTCTCTGTCTCTCCAGAGAGCTCACTGGATCTCTCAAAAACCAGATCCTGTGTTTACAGCATCTCTTTCAAATCAATTGCCCAGGCCAGGAGCCTGGGTAGCAGCCTGCTTTGGTGTCTTTCACACTTCTCTTCTGATCAATTCCCACATCCTGCAGGTTCTGCCTGCTTGGTGTCTCTCATATCCACCCACCATCTCTACTCTTCTTCACTAAAGAAAAGCCTTCCCTTCATCCAAGGGTTGGCCCAGGTGTGCCAACGCCATGACGTCCTCCCTAGTCGTCTCTTCAGTCGTAATTAATTGCTTCCTTTTCTTGTATCCCCCAGCACTTTGCTTATTTATGTACTTATTTCACTCAGATGATGGTCACCTCTCCCACTACCACTGAATTTCCTGGAGAGCAGAGATGGGCTTTATTCTTCTCTGTACCTCTTGCAGCACCTAACACAGTTCCAGGCACGTCAGAGGTGCTCGGTGAGAAAAGCAGAACAAACGAAACAATAAAAGAATCTCAAATCCAAAATTTCACCCTGAGCTCATTCCAATAAATGAACCTTACTTTCAGACTTATCTCCCCAAAGCATTGATGACTACTGCTAGTACTACTAATACTACTGCTAGTAGTACTAATGCTACTGCTAGTACTACTAATGCTACTGCTGCTGCTGCTGCTGCTGCTCCTATTACAGCTACTGCTACCATTGCTGCTCTTATTGTTAGTCTGCTCCTGCTCCTGCTGCCTCTCTGCCGGACTGGGGTCCTGCTGGGCTGCAGACCCTGCGCTGGTTGCTTTATCTCGCACAATCTCCTATAATCCTCTCAACAGCCCTACGAAGCAGGAGTTATTCTCTTCATTTCCCTAATAAGGAATGGATGTCACCAGGCTCCAGTGCTTGCATTCTTTTCATTCTCCCCTCTGCTGTTTTGTGGACAGTCCCAAGACCGATGACACAGTAAATATTTGACACTGGTTACAAAGAGCCTGTCCCTTGGGCAGCTCACTGGTTCACTTTTGTTCCTCTACATGACTTCATTGGGCCACATGCCCCTGAGCCTGGCTCTAGGTTTTCTCCTTTGCAGCCTGATGTCCCTGCACGTCCCCCAGGCCCAAGTCTCTTCCTTTGAGATAATGGTCAAAAATACTTGTCTTCCCAGGCAGAAGACAAGAGGGTGTTTTGCCAGGAGGCCAGGATGGGATAGTGCTGAGGAAGCCTGTACTACAAAGCAGGTGCTGGTCACCAGCTAGAGGGAGTTTCCCCACTAACTATCCCAAAGCCTTCCTCTCTCTTCACCCCAAGTTGCTTCCTACCCTTCTCACACCCTCAGGATTCAAACTGTAAAGCCAGAAGTTATAGAGGCGTGGCCATTAGGAAACTGGGTTCTTCTGCCAGCTCTGGTACTCCCTGGCTATGTGACATTAAGTAAATCTCTTGCCCTGTCTGGAGTTACCCCAAACCTCCAACTGTTTCAGTTTCTTATTCTTCGATATGGTGACATAACCCCCAGGCAACTGACTCCCACAAGTATTGTGAGGACATGATGAGAGGATGAATGGGAAAGTACAGTGTGTTTGAACGGTACTTCCCAGTACTTTCTCCCCTTCTTCTCATATCTCATAAAGGTCCCCACTTGTCCATTCTTTGACTTTGGCCTGGATTGTCCTGTTATTATCACCCAACAAAATGTATTAAACATCTTGTGTCTGTCAAACATTTCCCATTCTTCTCTGCAGTCTTGATTTCTACCTATCATTTAAGACCCCTCCTCCAGGAAGTCTTCCCTGACCTTCCAGCTCCCATAGATAACTCTTCCTCTGAGCTTCTAAGAGAACTCTTGTCTAAACATCCCATTTGGCACTTAGAAATGGCTTTGGTATTTCACTTTTCCTGTGCATCAGCTTTGTCTTTACAACTCAACTTTGCACTGGGACAAGATGATTAGAGATGGCAAAACCCAGCATTACTCATTGCACAGGCCCCAGGGCTCAGCAAAGGCCAGGCAGAGAGTAACCATTCAGCAGGAAATTGCAGGTATTGCTGCTGCTGCTGCTGATGGGAATGAAGATGAGGACGGCTGCTCTGAGCAGAGTATTTCTGTGAGCTGGATACCCCTCCTTCTCTTCCTGCCTCTAGAAGTTTATAAACAAGGGCAATACTTCAAACTTCTGGGCAAAGTGGAGCAAACCTAGCTTGCAGGCCCATATACAAAGTTGTTAAACTTTTTAAAAAGATTTAATTTATTTATTTTTAGAGAGGAGAAGGGAGGGAGAAAAAGAGGGAGAGAAACATCAATGTGTGGTTGCCTTTGGGGCTCCCCCTATCGGGGACCTGGCTTGCAACCCAGGCATGTGCCCCGACTGGGAATCGAACTGGCATCCCCTTGGTTCACAGGCTAGCACTCAATCCACTGAGCCATACCAGCCAGGGCTGAAGTTGTTAAACTTTAAAAGTTATGAGCATGCATGGGAGAGAGACAAAGAAGAGAGAGGGAGGAGGAGAGACTGGGAGAGGGTGACAGATAACTGACTAGGATGAATTTGAATGTGTATGTGAGTGGGTGTGTGTGTACACTAGTATATTTGCATTATGTATGAGGCTTTTATGAGTAACTTCTTTCTATCTGAGTGTGAAAATGCATGAGTTTGTGTAGCTGTGAATGTTTTTGTGTGTGCATCACTGAGTGTTAGATGACAGATCATTGTCGATTCTAAGCACATTTTCACTTCAGCTCCTAGTCAGAGGCCCTAGGTTGAGTCTCTGTTTGAAATTCTATCTATTCTCTTGAACTCCCATCCATATTAATGGGTCTCCCCTTTGCCCAGCCTCCCTGGACTGTGCCCAGCAGGATATAGGGGCCACCTTTCCTCCTACCCCGTCCCCGTGAAGACAGATGCTAACTCCACCTAGGCCAGTCCCTCAGGGTGGAAAGGTCACCAAGAATCCCTTTTCCTGACTCTGTTAGCAGGTGTTCTTGTGTTTAGTTTCCTTTCCTGTATCTCAGCCTTTGTGTTCCTATCTATTTTTCTCTCTTTCTCCTTCTTC